>BQNB010003545.1:0-16031 GCA_026074375.1 Tanacetum coccineum
TAACTCTGAATATGTGACACAACCTAAAACCATCAACATCACATAATCACTTGGATGTCCCAACCACATCTCTATATGTGTCTTTTTCTCAATCGTTGTTGATGGTGACCTATTAATAAGATATGTGGTCATACATGTCACTTTCGCCCAGAAGGTCTTGGGCAATCTCGATTGAATTAATACACAATGTACCTTATCCATGAGAGTTCTGTTCATCCGTTCTGATGCAGCATCCTTGAAAATGCGCGATGTCTAGCAACCTCACTCTCAATGCATATATGCTCAAATTCCTGGATACAAAACTCAATACCATTATCTATCTTCTTAACCGTCCTCCCAGTTCTGTACTAACTGTTTCCACTCTTTGAACTTTCCAGATGCTTCGTGTTTGAACCTGAGAATTAAACCCATACCCTCCTGGAATAATCATCAATAATAGATAATAAATACCTCTTACGATAAAGTTATCTGAAAAATCATGCAAAGAGGTGTGTTTTTCTGCCAGCAATAATGCAGTAGTATTATCTGGGACGGCGGCCCGCCGAGACCGCCAGCAAATGACTGTTGGATTCGCCCATGTTTTTGTCTTTTTGTGGTGAAGGTTGTATCTGGTATAAAAGCTTCCATTTTGGGGGTAAATTAGATTTAAATTTTATTATTTAAATACAATATTTTCTTTAATTAAAAAGTATTTATGTATATTTATTTTTGTAAAAATACTTTTGTGAAAATGTAATGGTTAAGAAGAAATATTTTCTTGATCACTAATCATGCTTAATGATTTGTTTGTACATACCTTAAGTGATTACTATTAAAAATGGATTTTTACGATTAATAATTTGTAAACGTTTAATTTTATTGTAAACGTTTTTACATTTTGTTATTATCAAAACGTTGAGAGGTCAAAAAATATAAATAACGTTTTTAGACATTATTTGTATTAACATGGATGATGTTACAACTTACAACCTAATGAGGTTAAACACTTTTGTAAGGAAATTATTTCTAATAAACAAGAAATGAATTTTTATTATAAGACCTTATGTGTCTTAATATGTACTAGAATACAAAAAGAAACCTCCTCAATGTCGATGTTCTTTAATCGCCTTATAATAGTCTGATGTATGAGATGTTGGAATTCAATCTACATGACCAAATTTGGTCAATACAACGTTTCTAGGGTACTTTTGTATTAGGACCTTTTTCTTGGTTTTCAAATAAGAGTTAAGTACTACGACTTCGTCCCATTAAAATTTCTTTTAGGACCTGTAGATGAGTCCTAACACATAATAGAGAGTTAAGCATCTATTAGTACCTTGTAAAGCATCCTATAATGTAGTCCATTAGGAGGTCATTTAGGTTGCATAAAACATTTCTATGGGACAAAAAAATTAGTTTCATAATGTTGACGTTTATTAGGACGCCCATAATTGTTCTAAATATCTATTACAAACCCTTCTTAGAGGACATTTATATTTTAGTCCTATTAGGTTAAAGGTCCTATAAACTTATTTTATAGGACAATAAATGGGGTCTCGGAAAATGGATTTATTTTTCTATATGATGTCCACAAATAGAGAGAGCGAGAGTGCATGGCGCCCAGAGAGCGATAAACTCATGGAAAAACTGACCTCATTCCTAAATTTTCCAAAAGGCACCAAATAAGTAGTTGGGGTGGGGGGGTGGGGGGGGTACATACGGGCGTCAAAAAATATTTAGTCTTGGTCTTCTTATAGCGTGCAATGGGTCCGCCATATGAATCACATCAATGAAGGTTGTGAATATGATATATTTTAATTTATCACCATTAAGGACATCCTTCCATATGTCAACCGCCATCTTACAATGAATGGATATGTGCTCTTCTTTTTCAATGTGTTCATCGCATACGGGAAATCTAACCGAATCTAAATCCACCCCCTTGGGTTAAGGTTCCACCTAGTTGGAAATCTAGAATGCATGAACCTTCAAGTATTAATGTTAATATTCGAATGAACAATCTTATTCCATCTAGTCGGATGAGATAACAAGATACGGAGGTGATGTGAGATCTCAAACCCTTAGAGGTGATGATGGTGATGAGTGTAGAGGCTCTGCTAGATTGGATCATGGATTCAGGAGGCTCATACCATATGACACCCAGGTTAGATTTATTTTTTGACTATCTGGAATGCGATGGGGGCAGGGTACTGTTGGGTGACAACAGGGAGTGCAAGATCAGAGGTATTGGCAAGGTAAGGGTACAACTGAAAGATGGGTCAAGTTTTGTGTTACACAATGTCAGGTATATTCCTGAATTGAAAAGAAACTTGATATCGCTGGGGACTCTTGAAAAAGAGGGATATACCGTAAAATTACAGTCGGGCAAAATCAAGGTGATTAATGGTTCCAGAGTTGTTTTATCTGGAACTCGAAGGGATAATTGCGTATACTCTTTGGATGGCCATGCAGTGGCAGGTGAGCTTAATGCTAGTGTTGAAGAAAAAGACAGTCTTGCGCAGGTTTGGCATAAAAGACTGGGACATATCAGCGAGGCGGGACTACAGGTGCTGGAAAAGCAGGGTCTGTTTGGCAAGAAGAGTCTAGGTAAGCTTGATTTTTGTGAGAATTATGTTCTGGGAAAGTCACATCGAGTCAGTTTCGGTGTAGGAAGGCACACTACTCAGGGAGTGATAGACTATGTTCATTCAGACTTATGGGGTCCGTCTCAGGTGGAATCATTGGGTGGTAAGAGGTATTTCTTATCTATTGTTGATGATTATTCCAGGAGGGTATGGGTTTATATTCTCAGGTTCAAACACGAGGCATTTGAAAAGTTCAAAGAGTGGAAGCAGTTAGTAGAGAATCAGACTGGGAGGACGGTTAAGAAGCTGAGGACGGATAATGGTCTTGAGTTCTGTAACCGGGAGTTTAAGCAGCTATGCATTGAGAGTGGGATTGCTAGACATTTGACAGTTGCCGGGACGCCGCAGCAGAATGGGTTAGCAGAACGTATGAACAGAACTCTCATGGATAAGGTACGATGTTTACTGATTCAGTCTGGATTGCCCAAGACCTTCTGGGCGGAAGCGACATGTACGGCCGCATATCTTATAAATAGGTCACCATCGACAGCGATTGAGAAAAAGACACCTATGGAGATGTGGTCGGGACATCCAAGTGATTATGGGATGTTGAGGACTTTCGGCTGTGTCGCATATTCACACGTTAAACAAGGTAAGCTCGAGCCGAGAGCGGTAAAATGCGTTCTTTTGGGGTATCCTGAGGGTGTGAAGGGGTACAGACTATATAGGCTTGATAATGAATCACCTAAAATAGTCACTAGCAGGAACGTGGTCTTCAATGAAAGTGTCATGTACAAAGACACGTTGAAGGATTCTGGTGCAGGTACTGATAAGTCTGTTGAGGAATTACAGGTTGAGGTGGAACTGCAGGGGTTAAGTAATCATACGCCTGAGGAAGATCATACAGATCAGGAAGATGGCAATGATGAAAATGCAGGAGATCAAGAAACTGATCAGACACCTGATCTCACAGATTATTAGTTGGTTCAGGATAGAGAACCAAGGACAAGAACGAAACCTTTAAGGTTTCGAGATGAGAGTAATATGGCTGCTTACGCGTTTGCTGCAGCAGAGGAAGAAGATACTCATGAACCATTGACATACCAAGAGGCAGTTGCTTATGAAGATAGTTCTAAGTGGAAAGCTGCTATGGAAGAAGAGATGGATTCTTTGAGGAAGAATAAGACCTGGGAGCTAGTAGATCATCTAGCTGGGCAAAAACTGGTGAGCTGCAAATGGTTGTTCAAGATAAAGGAAGGGATTGAATGTGTTCAAAGGCCTAGGTACAAGGCAAGGTTGGTGGCTCGTAGATTCACACAAAGGGCAGGTATTGATTACAATGAAGTATTTTTGCCGGTAGTTCGACACACATCTATTCGGGCTATACTTGCATTGACTACGTGTAAAGATTATGAGCTGGAGTAGCTTGATGTAAAGATAACATTTTTACATGGAAATCTTAAAGAAGTGATCTACATGAGACAGCCACCGGGATATGAACAAGGTAACAAGGTATGTTTGTTAAAGAAATCCCTATATGGTTTAAAGCAGTCACCTAGGCAATGGTATAGGAGGTTTGATGAGTATATGCTGAGCAATGGGTTCAAGCGTAGCAGTTATGACAGCTGCGTATATTATAAGAGTTATGCACCAGGTGAGTATATCTATCTATTGTTATATGTAGATGATATGCTGATTTCTTGTAAGAGCAAGGCTGAGATTGGGTCTACTAAGACTTTGCTTAAAAGGGAGTTCGACATGGAGGAGCTCGGGGAAGCAAAGAAAATTCTTGGTATGGAGATCATTAGGGATCGGAGTCGCAAGATTCCGAGGGTGTCACAATACGGGTACGTTTCTAAGATTCTGAATAATTTTAGAATAGACAATAAGAAATCAGTTCAGATGCCTTTGGGTGTGCACTTCAAGCTATCGTTGAAGGATTGCCCGATTAGGGATTGTGATGTTGAAAGAATGAGTAAAGTGCCGTATGCAAATGTGGTTGGGAGCTTAATGTATTTGATGGTGTGCACGAGGCCAGACATAGCATATGAGGTAAGTATAGTTAGCAGATATTTGGCGAATCCGGGTAAAAATCATTGGGAAGCAGTGAAGTGGATTTTGAAATATTTGCGAGGTACTGCAAACGTAGGTTTGGTGTATGGGACAAATCATAGCAACCATGTGGACGTAACATGTTTTGTTGATTCAGACTATGCTAAGGATCCGAATAAAGGTAGCTCAATAACTGCTTACGCATTTTTAGTACAGGGGTGTGTTGTAAGCTGGAAGGCAACGCTACAACACGTGGTAGCTCTTTTAACTACAGAGGCGGAGTATATGGCCCTTACGGAGGCTGCGAAGGAAGCGATTTGGGTAAGGGGGCTTTTGGAAGAGTTAGGCGTAGAGCTTAACTCTGTGGCAGTTAATTGTGATAATCAGGGCGCGATTCACTTATCGCAGAATCATGTTTTTCATAAGAGGACTAAGCACATCAATGTGCGTTATCACTTGATCATAGAAGTCTTGGAAGCAAAGATGGTTGAAGTTCTGAAGGTGGGTACTGAACACAATGTTGCGGATGCGTTGACGAAGGTGATTCCTGAACTCAAGTTACAACACTGCTTGGAGGTGCTGAGTGTTGGTATAGGCTAATATAAAGCATAAGGTGGAAATTGTTATATTTAGTCTTTATCATTAGCTTATTGTCTAGGGGTTAAAGTAAAAGCCAAATTGGATTAGAAGTCCTAAGTCAAAGAGAACTTGGTTTCTTAGCCGACATAGTGTCCAATTTCTCTTTGTATTCTTAGCCGACATAGTGTCCAATTTCACTTTGTATTCTCAGCCGTCATAGAGTCCTAGTTGGATTCTACTACCTCCCCCTCATCTCTATAAAAGGAGGTGAGGGGGGAAGGGACTATGTACTTCATTCTTTCAAATACTAATCAATAGTTTGGTTAGGGAAATACCTTGTGTGTGCTCATTCTTTCTTTTCTGTCATGATATAATCTGCTGTGGTGTGTGTATAATCTTCAAGATCGTTGTTATCCACTCTAGTAATTAGGTTGTGGATTATCAATTATCACAAGATATGTGAATCTTGTCTTTACCCAGTTTGATGCCATGGAAAATATTGTTATTTGTTGCTTTAAGAAAAGCAATATTAAGGGCTTCCACTGCCAAGATGAAGAAATAAGGAGAAAGAGGGTCTCACACCAATGCAAAAAACTTTAATTAAATGTTTTTATTTCGTTTGGCCAGTGTGACCCTTTTCAGATCAAACACAGCCCAGATTCGCTTTGTCATTTCTAATGTGTTGAAGTTTCCACGTGTAATTGTAAACTTTAATTGCACTAAAAGCACATACGTTGTTACTGTATCTAATAAAGTAAATGTCATTTTTGCCTAGCCCTTTGTTACAACAATGATCCGGGAGTAGACTCTGGGTCAGGCGATTCATTGGTGGCCCAAAAGAGCAAGACTTCAAAAACAAAAGGCACCAATAAGAAAAAGCCAAAAGCTGATGCCAAACAAGCAATCACATCCATGGATCAAGTTCCAGATGTGGATACTATTGTTGAATGTGGAGGTTTTTTCAAAGGTTTAGCCAAATTATAAAAGGAATAAAGAATGGGGAGCCAAGTTTGACATCGAAAAAATTTGAAGGGAACTGGTGATTTTGGGTTGATGAGAGTCAGATGCGTGCTTTATTAATCCAAAATGATGTGAAGCGGCTCCTGGAGGTTTTACCAGAGTTATGGAAACTCAAGCGAAAGTCGAGTCTGAACAAGAAAAGTCACAGTAGGCTGTGATTTTATGTTCTATGGTAACAGGTTCTGAGGGAAGGTTACCAGTGAGACTGAATGCAGAACTGTTTGGTCAGCTAAGACTTTTGTAGCATGACAAAAGTCATTGGGCCATCAAGTTGTACATGAAGAGGAAATTTGTATACATTCTTATGCCGGTCTGGATGAATGATTCGAGCATATAGCAGAAGGTTCAACAAAATCCTTCTTGATTTAGCAAATATTAAGGTAAAATTCAAGGATGAAGATCTTGCTTTATTATTATCATTCTTTGACCTGCTTCATTTACGAACACTTTGTGGATACCTTGCTCTTATGGACGGGAAGCTGTGACTTAGGAGGGACGTGATCGGCCACACTAAATTCAAGGGAAATCAAGATAGGGTTTTAAGGCAAAGGGGGTGATGGTGAGGGGTGATATGTGCAGGGAATGAACTGATCATAGGGATTCACGTCAAGTCAAGGGGAAAGTCAAGATCAAAATCTCAAGGTGGAAGACTCAAGTGCTATATTTGCCAATCCGAGGACCACTTGAAAAGAAATTCTCCTAAAAATAATTGTAAGAAGTTAACAGGTTACGTTAATAAAGATGATCAACCAAGTTCC
This sequence comes from Tanacetum coccineum, assembly GCA_026074375.1. Taxonomy (NCBI): domain Eukaryota; kingdom Viridiplantae; phylum Streptophyta; class Magnoliopsida; order Asterales; family Asteraceae; genus Tanacetum; species Tanacetum coccineum. The sequence continues at coordinate 6,974 of BQNB010003545.1, forward strand.
AGTGGTTCGATTTATGAAGATATGAGGTGATGATGGTGTTAAGATATAGAGGCTCTGCGAGATTGATCTTGGATTCAGGTGCCTCATTACCTTTATGACACCAGGTTAGATTTTTTTTTGGACTATCTGGAAATGCGATGGGCGGCATGTTCTTATTGGGTGGTCATAGGGAGCGCAAGATCAGAGGTTTGGCAAGGTAAGGGGTACAACTGAAAAAAGAGTCAATTTTTTTCTTTCGTGTTAAACCAACTATGTCAGGTTAATTCCTGAATGAAAAGGAAAACTTGATATCACTGGGGACTCTTAAAAAAGAGGGGAGTCTTATACATAAAAACAGTGTTCTTGAGGAAAAATCAAGTGTTAATGGTTCTAGTGTTGTGTTATCTGGAACTCGAAGGATAATTGCGTATACGACCCCCCCACTCTTGGATGGCCATGCTATGGCACTGGTAAGCTTAATGCTAGTGTTGAAGAAAAAGACAGTCTTACGCAGGTTTGACATAAAAGACTGGGACATATCAGCGAGACGGGACTACAGGTGATGGAAAAGCAGGGTTTGTTTGGCAAGAAGAGTCTAGGTAAGCTTGATTTTTATGAGAATTATGTTTTAGGAAGGTCACATCAAGTCAGTTTTGGTATAGGAAGGCACACTACTCAAGGAGTGATAGACTATGTTCATTCTGACTTATGGGGTCCGTCTCAGGTAGAATCATTGGGTGGTAAGAGGTATTTCTTATATGTTGTTGATGATTGTTCTAGGAGGGTATGGGTTTATATTCTTAGGTTCAAACATGAGGCATTTGAAAAGTTCAAAGAGTGGAAGAAGTTAGTAGAAAATCAAACTGGGAGGACGGTTAAGAAGCTAAGGACGGATAATGGTCTTGAGTTATGTAACCAGGAGTTTAAGCAGCTATGCATTAAGAGTGGGATTGCTAGACATTTGATAGTTGTCGGGACGCTGCAGCAGAATGGGTTAGCAGAACGTATGAATAGAACTCTCATGGATAAGGTATGATGTTTACTGATTCAGTCTGGATTGCCTAAGACCTTCTGGGCGGAAGCGACATGTACGGCCGCATATCTTATAAATAGGTCACCATCGACAGCGATTGAGAAAAAGACACATATGGAGATGTGGTCGAGACATCCAAGTGATTATGGGATGTTGAGGACTTTCGGCTGTGTCATATATTCACACCTTAAACAAGGTAAGCTCAAGCCGAGAGCGGTAAATGCGTTCTTTTGGGGTATCATGAGGGTGTGAAGGGGTACAGACTATATAGGCTTAATAATAAATCACCAAAAATAGTTCACTTTTTCTCTTATAGCAGAACTTGTATTCAATGAAAGTGTCATGTACAATGACACGTTAAAAGGATTCTGTTGCATGGTGTACTGATGTAAGTGTCTGTTGAGGAGATTTATCCGGTTGAGGTGGAACTGCAGGGGTTAAGTAATCGTATGCCTGAGGAAGATCAAACAGACCAGGAAGATGGCAATGATGAAAATGCATGAGATCAAGAAACTGATCAGACACCTAATCTCACAAATTATCAGTTGGTTTAGGATAGAGAACCAAGGACAAGAACGATACCTTTGAGGTTTTGAGATGAGAGTAATATGGTTGCTTACGCGTTTGCTTTGCAGCCAGAGGGAAAGAAGATTACTCATGAACCATTTTAAACATACAAGTGGCAGGTTGTTGTGAAGATAATTCTAAGTAGAAAGCCGCTATGGAAGAAGAGATGGATTCTTTAAGGAAGAATAAGACCTAGGAGCTTGTAGATCATCTAGCTAGGCAAAAACTGGTGAGCTACAAATGGTTATTCAAGATAAAGGAAGGGATTAAAGGTGTTCAAAGGCCTAGGTACAAGGCAAGGTTGGTAGCTCATGGATTCACACAAAGGGCAGGTATTGATTACAATAAAGTATTTTCGCCGGTAGTTCGACACACATCTATTCGGGTTATACTTGCATTGACTGGGTGTAAAGATTATGAGCTGGAGTAGCTTGATGTAAAGACATCATTTTTACATGGAAATCTTAAAGAAGTGATCTACATGAGACAACCACCGGGATATGAACATGGTAACAAGGTATGTTTGTTAAAAAAATCCCTATATGGTTTGAAGCAGTCACCTAGGCAATAGTATAGGAGGTTTGATGAGTATATGCTGAGCAACAGGTTTAAGCATAGCAGTTACGACAGCTGTGTATATTACAGGAGTTATGCACCAGGTGAGTATATCTATCTATTGTTATATGTAGACGATATGCTGATGCTTGATAAGGAGCAGAGGCTGTGATTGGGTGTCTACTAGAGACTTTGCTTAAAAGCGGAGGTTCGACATGAGGAGCTCAGGGAAGTAAAGGAAAAAAAATTTTGGTATGGAGATCATCAAGGATCAAAGTCGCAAGATTCTAAGGGTGTCACAATCCGGGTATGTTTCTAAGATTCTGAATAATTTTAGAATAGACAATGGGAAATCAGTTTAGATGCCATTGGGTAGGCACTTCAAGCTGTATTGAAGAATTTCCAGTTAGGGATTGTGATGTGAACAGAAGATTAAGGTTGCTGTAAGAATGGGCTGGGAGCTTAATGTACTTGATGGTGTGCACGAGGCCAGACATAGCGTATGCGGTAAGTATAGTTAGCAGATATTTGGCAAATCCAGGTAAAAATGATTTTGAAATATTTACGAGGTACTGCAATGTGGGTTGGTTATGGATAATATCGTTTAGCAACCATATGGACGTAACAGGTTTTGTTGATTTAGACTATGCTAAGGATCCGAATAAAGGTAGGTCAATCACTGGTTACGTATTTTAGTACAAGGATGTTTTGTAAGCTGCAATGCTACAACACGTGGTGGCTCTTTCAACTACAGAGGCGGAGTATATGGCCCTTACAAAGGCTGTGAAGGAAGCGATTTGGCTAAGGGGACTTTTGGAAGAGTTAGGCGTAGAGCTTAACTCTGTGGCAGTTAATTGTGATAATCAGGGCACGATTCACTTATCACAGAATCATGTTTTTCATGAGAGGACTAAGCACATCAATGTGCGCTATCACTTTATCATAGAGGTCTTAGAAGCAAAGATGGATGAAGTTCTGAAGGTGGGTACTAAACACAATGCTGCGGATGCCTTGACGAAGATGGTACCTGGACACAAGTTACAACACTGCTTGGAGTTGCTGAGTGTTGGTATAGGCTAATATAAAGCCTAAGGTGGAAATTGTTATATTTATTCTTTATCATTATCTTATTGTCTAGGGGTTTAAATTTAAAAGCTAAATTGGATTAGGAGTCCTAAGTCAAAGAGAACTTGGTTTCTTAGCCGACATAGTGTCCAATTTCTCTTTGTATTCTTAGCCGACATAGTGTCCAATTTCACTTTGTATTCTCAGCCGTCATAGAGTCCTAGTTGGATTCTACTACCTCCCCCTCATCTCTTTAAAAGGAGGTGAGGGGAAGGGACTATGTACTTCATTCTTTCAAATACTAATCAATAGTTTGGTTAGGGAAATACCTTGTGTGTGCTCATTCTTTCTTTTCTGTCATGATATAATCTGCTGTGGTGTGTGTATAATCTTCAAGATCGTTGCTATCCGCTCTAGTAATCAGGCTGTGGATTATCAATTATCATAAGATATGTGAATCTTGTCTTTACCCAGTTTGATGCCATGGAAAATATTGTTATTTGTTGCTTTATAGAAAAGCTATATTATGGGCTTCCTACTGCAAGATGAATGAAATAAGGACGAAAGAGGGTCTCAAACCCAATGCAAAAAACTTTAATAAAAATGTTTTTATTTCGTGTTGGCAGTGTCGACCTTTTCGATCCAAACACAGCCCAGATTCGCTTTGTCATTTCTAATGTGTTGAAGTTTCCACGTGTAATTGTAAACTTTAATTACACTAAAAGCACATACGTTGTTACTGTATCTAATAAAGTAAATGTCATTTTTGCCTAGCCCTTTGTTACAACAATGATCCGGGAGTAGACTCTGGGTCAGGCGATTCATTGGTGGCCCAAAAGAGCAAGACTTCAAAAACAAAAGGCACCAATAAGAAAAAGCCAAAAGCTGATGCCAAACAAGCAATCACATCCATGGATCAAGTTCCAGATGTGGATACTATTAATGAGAAAGAAGTGTTTCCTTCAGCCCAGATCCTTAGCATCCTTACGCCTAGATCCTTCAGCAAAACATTTAATTATTTCTTCCCTCTGAAGTTTATTCGGCGGACTTCGTTCCTGCATCAAAACCATAAAACATAATATGTATTCTCAACTACTTCTTTTACATTTTGTGATGCACCATCATAGCAGCATACTTATGTAAGTTATGCCCGTGTTCCAAATTGATCACTGTAGATATTGCCAATGCCAATTCACTCAATTAACTTAGTAAACATGTTATATTTCTCTATTTCTTTTATAAATTTGATATTAACCGACCAATGTCGACATGTGAGACGGGGTATAGTTACTTACATCAAACATGACGATATGAAATACTTCTAATAGATTCCTTAAGTGAATGCGAACTTAAATATGGCCTAAATTATACTTTGATACTAACAGTCATATGAAAGAAATATGGCCTAAATATAAACATAAATAAAATGAGTATATAAAGCTCATGAAATCCTGGAGTGTTGCGAGTATGTTTTCATCTTTATCAGACGTCACGCTACATGGATCAAAGCCGCTCTGTAGAAGTGATAATCTCCATGGACGTTTAAGATCTATAAGATCCTTCAATCCCTCATTAGAAATTACCTATATTGAATCAGAAGGAAAATCATGATATTGGGGCTGAGGTGGCGTAAACGAGCCTAACCGATACAGGTTTTGGAGCAAGCCCGTATAAGTTTTCTGCAAACATTAAGATAAAGATTACCTTTTGCAAATAAGTCGATTCCCTAGCATCCACCTACAAAAAAGTTTACTATATATATAATATTTTTCCACAATACTGTGAATTATTGGAACTAACCACAGTTTCACTTGAACACGCGCCTTGTATTCTTCAGGGGTGCAAGGATTGATGATCCCCTCTACGATACGTACTTCTATATTCTGGGGTATGCGAGTAATTTTTCATGAAGGAAAAAATGTAAAAATTAAAAATTACAAAAAAGTATGAACATGATCACATTCCAAATGATAAATGAGGAGGATATGGGCCTATGCTTGATAAGTTCGCTTCTCAATGAACATCTTCGTTCAAATTCACCACATCTTTACTAACTGGGTCATATGCTTAGTGGTATTTATAAGTATGATATGCTTTAACAACCTCCTCTCTATATAGGTTTAACCCTAGTTTTTGTTTAGCGAAATGAAGCTTCTGTAATGCATGCGTGTAACTTTTCCCCACCACCTACTCTTCAAGTATGTTTCCATTGCTACCTCTTAGACGGTGGGGGGGAGTAGTCACACCCTATGAGGACACAAAGCATTCTAAAATCATCCAAAGGCTGGAAAAATCGAGAAAACTTGCAGCCTTTTGGGTCACTTGTTTGTTCTTGTTAGGCTCTTTATCCTTTTAAGAAAAGTTATTTGATTCTTTGTTTTTAAGCTTTTTGGCACCTATTTTCTTGTTTTCCATATCTATTTTCAAAGCTTCAGTATTGTTACGCTCTTCCTCACCTTTAGAAACCTCAAAGATGTCCAATTTTGGTTCTTTGCTTGAAGTACAAGTTTCGTGCAGGTCTTTTTCCCTGTTAAGCTCAACATTTATCCTTTTGACATCCACAAAACTTAAGTTCATTAAACATAAATGCCCTTTTGTGTATATATGTAATTATTGAGTTTATGAGAGATATATACGAAATTCTTCCTTTGTACTATTCAATGTTATTTTTCTTTCTTTCAAGTAACAAAACATTTATTTAATTCAAATAGATTATAATGAGATTTGGCAATGAGCATGTTCTATTCTTCGGATGGTCAAGTTTTGCGAAGGCCAAAAGGATAAGCGCTGAGCTTAACAGGAAAAAAGACTTGCACGAAACTTGTACTTCAAGCAAAGAACCAAAACTGGACGTCTCAAAGGTTTCTAAAGATGAGGAAAAGCGTAACAATACTGAAGCTTCAAAAATAGATAAGGAAAACAAGAAATTAGGTTCCATAAAGCTTAAAAACAAAGAATCAAATAAGTTCTCAAAAGGATAAAGAGCCTAACAAGAACAAACACGTGACCCAAAAGGCTGCAAGTTTTCTCGAATTTTAAGGCTGGAAAAATCGAGAAAACTTGAAGCACTTTTAGGTCATTTGTTTGTTTTTTTAGGCTCTTTATCCTTTTGAGAAAACTTATTTGATTCTTTATTTTAAGCTTTGGCACCTAATTGCTTGTTTTCCATATCTATTTTTGAAGCTTTGGTATTCTTACGCTCTTCCTCGTCTTTAGAAACCTCTGAGACATCAGTTTTGGTTCTTTGCTTGAAGTACAAGTTTTGTGCCGGTCTTTTTCCTGTTAAGCTCACCACTTATCCTTATGGCGTCCGCAAAACTTGACCATTCGAAGAATTGAACATGCTCATTGCCAAATCTCGTTATAATCTATGTGAATTAAATAAAGGCTTTGTTACTTGAAAGAAAGAAAAATAATATAGAATAGTACAAACGAAGAATTTCTTATATAACTCAATAATTACATATATACACAAAAAGGCATACATGAAAAAAGAAAGTACCGCTTCATCTGTTCGATTAACTCTTTACAAAATCATCGTCCACATTAACATTCTCAACGTAAATCATCTTCAACTAAGCACATGGTTTATGAGGTAGCTACATAGGTATGAATGCGTTGGCTTATATAATATAAGAATACTAAAAACTAACAGACCAATATATCACTAAAAAAGCTACTCCAAATAAGTCATACGTACCCATGAATCTGCACATGACACAACTCAGTCCACCAAACCCAAAACTCATTGAAAATTAACAATATTATGAATACCTCTTCATGATCAGTCATCAACAGTTTGAAACTTTATGCTGCAAAATGTGCTCCAAAATTAGAGTCTTACATGTAATTAAAATTATTGGAGTTAAAACCCTAATTTAAACATGCCTGACTATAATATGCATGTAACTATGTTGCCATGACTATATTGAAGAAGACCAATTCAATCGCCTTTTTTTAAGAATTAGAGTTTTTTTTTTCTTCACATCATACAAAGAAATAGAAAATCTTGTGATCATTTTACTAACGCAAGCTAATTTATAATTAAAGAAGAATTAGCATCATGAATATAATTATGCTAACAGGGTTTAGGACATCATAATGAGAAACTATTGTAGATAAATAAATTCAGAAATAAACATAAGTGATCATAATGAAAAAAGTACAGCTCGACTGAAAATGACCGTCAAAGAATTTTTGTCACCTTGATTCAAATAGAATGCATAGAAACCATTTTTTGCATCATGTTAAAACATGAATAATGACAGTGGGTAATGCTCTTTGTAATGCAAGAAAGAAAAACGCATTGAATCTACTTCTATAATAAGTTTTATGTTGATGATTTCTTGAACAAATATAAGACTTTGACCTGGGGATGTATAAATTTTTTTTAATATTTAGTGTTCGTTTTAATGGTTTCAAAGGTTTAACTATTGCATGGATTTGTTACAATACAAAGTTTTAAAATCTGTTTATAGGTTTCATCGTGTTTGCTCTCTGAAAGTACATTATTCAAAAGCTTCTCAAGCTACTGATATGGGCTATTTGTTTGCCCAATATGCAGTTTTTTCCCAATTTATGTCATAATGTAAAAATTTTGAATTGTTGCTACTGATATGTTGCTACTTCCACGTTAGTGAAAGTTTAGAAGTGTATGAACTAATCATGATGGAATTTTTGAATTTGTTTTGTGGCAAAGCAACATGCACTAGATTAATGATCAGTTAGCAAATGCCATATCATAATGCTTTAAATTAACCAAATGACAAACATTATAATAAATGAACCGTCAATAATTTTGACACTTTAGTCAATGGAATTTCTGTTATATCAGTACCTTTTCATTTATAGGGGTATTAATGCATGAAAACTGGGAGTCGGTAGAAATTTTGACACTTTAATGTATCTATTTATATTACGTCACGTATTCTCCTAAAATATAGAACCACATGAAGCTAGCCCGTCCATCGGACGGGTCATGAAGCTAGTATACATATTATTGCAAAAAGTTATCTTGTCGCAGCCATAAGCAACCATAGCCGAGTCGTCGGATATAACAACATCAATAAGTTCGTTGTTTTGCGTAAGTGCTAACTGTGCATCAACTTCATTAGGTGAAACTACAAACCGGATATCTTGTAGTCTCAACTCCTTCACAATGAGAATATGTTGTAAGTAGAATTTCAATTTATTAAACACAGGGAATTCTTACGGAAGGAGGAGCTATTACCTTAATGACTTTGTGCACCATTTCGGGTGTTTTCTGTAACCTATAATTCACTCTCAGCACGGAATCTTTTTCCGATCTTATCTTAATGTATAGCTTTTCTTATATGCTACTCCCTTTCTCTGTGGTTAAAAATCAATTGTAATATCTTTGTTCAAAACCTTTAATAATCCATGTCTATAGGCTAGTCTAATATAAATAAACTGAAAATATATACTTCTTGCGGGAGTCTGATTCGCCACCCTTGGCCCGAATAGGGGCCTCATAAAAAACGACGATGGGGATAATGTTGTATCTTTTTAGCAACTTGATCCGTTCTATAAATACTCTTACATATCTGACCACGTTTCACATTAAACGAATTAGTTGGAATATGGAGGCATAAGCCCACAAATAAGCTTAAACAAACACCTACTAGATTGAAAATTTTGATTTCAGCCCCCAATACATTGATTTGTAAATAATATGAATTCAGCACAAACTTTTACAATGAGCTATTTATAGATAAGATTCATACAATCAATAACATCAAACAAATGATAAATATCTACAATTCTATTCTTAGCCGCGATATGCTAATTTTTTTTCACGTGGGTGTTGCACAAATTTTTTTCGGAAGGGCCTTACACAAC
>BQNB010003545.1:19034-31101 GCA_026074375.1 Tanacetum coccineum
TATGTATATATATATATATATGTATATGTGTATATGTGTATATGTGTATGTGTATATGTGTATATGTGTATATGTGTATATGTATGTATATATATGTAAACACACACATATATATATATATATATATATACATATATATATATATATATATATATACATATATATATATATATATATATATATTTATATGTATATATATACACACACACATATATATATATATAGAGAGAGAGAGTTATGATCAAATAAAAAGTTTTCTTAAAATAAGAAAGATAAGAAGTAACTATAACCGCATATCCGAAATGCACCGACTTAAATTAGATGCATCTCTATAATCTTAGATGCATTATAACACATCATAATGTGTTTTTTAGCTTTTAATTAGATGCATATATGTATATTATATGCATTTCATTTTTTTCTCTTGTTTTTTGTTTCTCTACATGTGCCAAAATCATGAAAATCAATATGCACCATCTACGCATCGAATTAACGTTCGAAACTCAAAATGGTGCATCTAAATTAATAAAAATGCATCTAATGCAAGTCGTTTATCTTAAATGTTTGATTTTAGTCACTTCTCACCACTTCTTATTTTAATTTACTTACTGGATCCCTACTCTCTCTCTCTCTCTCTCTCTCTAAGTACATATATTATATAAATATGAATTCGGTTTTCGGTTCGGTTCTCGATTCGGAGTGCCAAACCCATATCCAACCCGAGAACCGAATTGGTAGTTCGGTTCGGTTCCGTTTTGGCGAATTCGGTTTGGTTATTAGTTTCGGTTCGGTCGATTGGAGTTACCCGTGAACCAATGGTATTGGCTACAAATGTCACTTATAAAGTTTTTAAAATAAGTGCACCAAAGTGTTTTTTTGCATACCAGTGTTTGTCCACCGCTTTTAACACATTTATGTGAATACCCCTATGAAAATTTTAAGTCAATGCCACCCAACCAAGAACACGTGCATTTGGCTTGGCCTCTCTGGTCAGACCCAGGTCAAATCAACCCATGCAAATTTTGGGATCACTGGTCAGACCTCTAACTATTTTTGCGCGTTCTTGCTTGGTAGACTTAAATCCGGTTACCTGGTCAGACCTCGGACTTGAGGCATAAGATGAGAACTAAACATGCTCATGACATTATTATATGATTACTAATGTTATGACTGGTCTCATAAATCTAAGAGTTGCATTAAATGCAATTAACGCTCGTCGCTTACCTCTTGCCCTACTTGTTTTCTCACTGGTTAGACCTCTGGTTAATAAGTAGGAGGTCAAGTTGGATCTTATTAAGAATTTAATTATTGAAAATACTAAAATTAAACTTTCTATGTTCTAATTAATTGTGTTATTGCAACATAATTCGTAAACGAAAGTTTGTTTTCTCATAGAAGACAAACATAGTCTCTTTTTTTGGTAAGAAGAGTGAGACTTACTCCTATCTCTTCTCATTGGTTGACAAGAATAAGATAGGGTTATAATTGAATTATTATCAATTATATTTAAACTCACTTTTAAACTTTCATTACCCTCTTTCGGTTATGAAATCTTTGAAAGATAAATTACTTTGTGTAACTAGAGTACATTTTGTCTATAGCTACCAAATAATGACATCTTGCACTTGTCACGATGTATGAGATTAAACCGCAACGAGTAAAGAAAATTGCTAACAGGTCTTCTAGGCATATTTTCTTGCTCATTTCATTCCTTATAGTGCTAAACACCCTTGTGGCTAAGCAGACCGATTAAGGAGGAATTGCATGCTAAAATGTTCAATTTAATAAAAGCATGAATGGCTAGTCCCTCATCTATATAAGTAAAACTTCATATACTCTGTACAATACCTAAGTACACTGCTACTTGTAGGCATTCTAAGAGAGTAGGGAAGTAAATAAATCGCTATTTGCTTTCTACTGGTAATGTAACACTTACAATGTTGACAAATCCAGTGAGAGCTTTGCGTTTTACTACTGAAATGACATTCATGTTATGATGTCAAATTCAGTGGGAGCTACAAGATTCATTTCCTAATTAGTTGCCCATATTATTTCAATCTCGCTTTGAAATAATTCATTACTTTCTGAATATCAACGACCGTAATTTAAGGAAAATTGCATTTTATTTTATAGATAACACGTTGCTTTTCCGATGTTGCTTTCCGAAAAGTTATCTATAGAATAATAATCCAAAATTCCTTATTAATTGTTATGGTTCAAAATCTACTTGTAATATCTATGACATATCATATTGTTTGTACTTTCGAGCGCGTGTCGTATTGTATTAAATAATGCTGTCCATACACAAGTGGGAGAAATCTTAAGTGTGTGCAAGGAACAACATATAACGATATGATTATAACTAATAATTCTACTAGGACTTAAACACACGAGATGTTTGTTGCCCTATTACATTCAACAGTCATGATATAATGTAAAGCTACTTCACAACGTTGTTGACTACATGTTTTTAGTCCAATATAATTATAGGTTCGATAATATAATCATAATTAATGAAGTATAAAATTACGTTTAAATTACTATTGAACACAAGAGTTTGCGTTCATAATTACTTTAGTTAGAATAATTATGTTCTTGTTAAGACATAATTATAAAGTCCTTGATTTATCAATGACTCATAACATAAAATAAGTAGTAAAATTATTATGTCTTCCTGATTAACACATGAACAATATGGTCCTTGATTATTCAAAGATTTATAACATATACTTGACATGTTCTGTTTTCTTGAAATACATGAACATAGAGTTATTGTACTATTCAAAGATATATACGTTATAGCATGCACTTGGTTTAAAATACATTGTATACACAATTTGGCTCGACCCAATTGGTGAGTATTTGATCCAAAGAGAATTAAGTTATCTAGGGAATTCTGATGGAGTCTTACAATTCTAATATTCATAGAATACCACATTATTATGGTATGTCTAATGTGTTGAAACGAACTATTTTCATATTGTTTGATTTCTGATAACTTTAATTGCGCTACCTCTAAAATCTATCAAGGTTAGAAATTTGCGTGTGTTATGTATACACTCAATATAGTTCCGACCCAGAAGGTATTCAAGACATTATCTATTTATGGATTGGGATGAAACCTATTATGTCTTGATTAAAGTTTTGAAATTTTTTAATATCTTATGAAGCATATTATTAACAAGCTAGAGATGAGAACTGTAAAATGTAATTTTGAATGTCCCAGTTAAGAACAATTTATTGTTACTGAAATACTTAGTATTTAGAGAAGTATCTCTTCTTACAAAAGTAAGTAGGAGTATTTATAAATCTTGAAAATATTCAAGAACAAAAACAACCTTCTGAATTCAACTGTTGATGGTCATAACTAAGGTTTAGCATGAAAAAATGTTAAACCAAAGCATAATGTAACTCTCCATTCATAATCGTAAGGATTGCCATCACAATGGAGAGATATTTTTATATCAATGCGAGGAATAATAGAGATTAGTAAGGCCTTATTAAACCTGCTAACTAATAAGATGAATTATCACATCTTGAATCTGATAAATATTTTAGAACCATGAATGACAAGATGCAGTCCTTAAAAGGCAATCAATGTATTAAGCTTGATTGTTCTTTCACCAAATAGTAAAATGTAAGGTCAGAATGAGTTTCTTTTGAAGAAATGCTCATAAGGACAAAATTGTATACATATTAATGTCTGACTGATGACAAGTGAGTATTTGATCCAAAGAGAATTAAGTTATCAAAGGAATTCTGATGAAGTCTTACAATTTCAATATACATAAAATACTAAATATGTCAGATTCTTGAAATCTGACATATGACGAATTAAGAATCATAACTATTTCCTTAATGATTACCTTGCTAGCACGATGTGTAATCAAAAAGGTTATGAGTCTATATTTGTAATATGACAATTAAGTTTTATAACTCTTTTCTTTATGATTACCTTTTGCGAGGACGATGTGTAATAAAAAGGGGTTATGAGTTTAAAATAATCTTGATAAAGTTTACAAGATAATAGAATCCAAGTTTTGGTTGAATCATGCATCTAGGAGCTGAGATCTTAAGTTTAATCACAATATGATTTTTGATTAAATTAAGATAACTCTTGAGTACACCTGACATCAAGTGGGAGCACTACGTTTTTTCTTAAAATTCATATGTTGTGTAACATAATGAAAGCATCATTTCATCTAAGCTAGATATTCATCCTTGAGATTGGAATGGAACTTCACTTGGGATTTTAGGTAATTAAACAAACGATCTAGGAATAAATGTTTAATTAAATAAGCATATGCGGTGATAAAGTCCAACACAAATGCAATATGTAATTAAAGTAAGTCTCAAATGGTATTTCACTTGAGATAATTTATTACATGGATGGAAACCTTATGTTTTTAACTAAGGATTCATCATGTATATATTATATTGTTTATGAAACTGGTTGTTACTTTTGCATGAGAGCAAGATGAGCTAACAACAACGATATCTAATTGAGAGTATTTAGATAACAATATATAATTAAGAGAATTTAGATGACTGTTAATACAAATGTTTATAAGGCATAATGTTGTTTGTGTACAACTGATGCTAGAGAATAATCAATTCTAGTTTAAGTAGGATTACATCATTTATGATAAATCTGCTAACTAGATATGCACAACTAAGAGCATTGTTGCACTACACATTAAAGAATAAGAATACTTTGTATTTTAAAAAACTATAAAGACGACTGTCTGAGATAAGTATGTTGGTGACTTTAAATACCTCATAAAGGTACTGTCACATTTCCATACTATGATACTTGCAATAATATGCAAATATACATACGACACTCATCATATCATTCAAATCCTTCACAATTTATGAATTTGAAACAAGTATTCGAAAAGTTTGCTCAGATGACTATTTAGCTTTCTTGTAAAGAAATAGTTGAGAATGTTGGAAACATTGGACTTCAACTTGCTAATTAGTTTCATTCATATCTGTTTTTAGTATTTGGATAATTGGGATTGTAAGAAAATTTTTACTTTCTGATGAATGAAGATACGTGGTATTTATTATTCATACATATAATAATTGTTATCTTATATTTGCATGTTTAATCCTTGAATGATTTTATCATTCTAAATATATTGTCGGTTAACATTATAGGAATAATTGTTACATAAGGCAAATATGAGTGTTGGTTATATTCTTTGGATATACGGATCGTTCCCGCCAAACTCATGTATATTCACGAGGGATGCATATTGGATACCCCAACCTTTGAATATTTACTTTTGGATCCTTAGTCATGAGTAATATATCAAAAATGGTTTAATAAGTCATCCTTAGACTTGAGATACAAGCAAGTTCTGTATGTGTGGATATCACTTTTTGAGTATAAGTCAAACGTTATCCTGAATAAGGTAGTTATAAAGGCTATTCTTGGAAGTGATGTGAAGCAGCATCCACAACACTTGTAGTCAACAAAAAATTTGTTCCTCCACTTGATAAGTGCAGAAAGATACCATGGGCCCTCTCCAGAATTAATCAAATAATTGCATGGCTGTGCCCAAAGGGTAATACAAGATGATTCTTAATTACATTTGGTAAATCTGAATTATTTCTATAACGAGAAACATAATGTTAAACTATATGGAATGAGTTAGGATCCATATCCATAGTTTAACGGTATCTAGAACAAAGGGATAATAAAATCAAGAAATAAACAACCATTATAAGCTGAGATTGTTTCTGAAACTTTATCTCAAGTATTTCTAATTTAAAGGTAATTGTGTATGTTGTTAGACGTTGCCAATTATCAGTATTGATGCAATCTGCTACTCCAACTTCCAAGTGGGAGCTGTTGGAATATGGTAGTTGTATCCGTGTTAAATACATTAGAAATACGTGAGCCTATTGGGGGCACACACGTTAGAAAACGAATAGTATGTTTTACTTCACGATATAATTTAAATAGTCATTAATTTACGTTAATTGTTTAACTAGTTTAACGAATAGTTTAAATATAAAAACCGAAGGACTAAACCAGACAAAACCCAAACCTCGAGGAGCCCATTGTTGGCCGAATCCCCTAAGGGTTCTAGAAGGGGGTGTTTGTTCGGTTGTAAGGTTAAAGGAGGGGGAAAAGGAAACAATAGTTTCCTTGTTGTACAAAAATTAGGGTTTGGGCTTGTGCCTATATAAACACAACCCCTACACCTCATTCTTCATTCAATTAAATCCCTAAATCACTAGATAATTTTCGGTGCTCCCTCTTTTCCCAAAATCCTAACCGAAAACCCTAAAACCCCTAATTAAGATTTTCGGTTCTCCCTTCAAAACTAAATTCGATCCAAAACCTTTAAGGTTTTCAGTTTTTCTTGTTTCGACGATTCAAGATTAACACGAGGTGTTTGTTTGGTGTTACCTTGCTCGGCGAACACATAAACCCAAACTTAGGGTTTCGGTTTGTTTGTATTCGGTTCAACCGAATTAGAGTAAAACCCTAATTAGGGTTTGATGATTTTCGGTACAAGGTTATTCGGTTTACTTGGTTTTCGGTTCAAGCTCAAGTGGTGCGTTTGGTTCGATTGTACAACACAAGGTGTTTGGTTCGTGAAGTCAAGGCTACACAACTTGGCATACTTGGTTAACGTGTTTGTGTGAGCAACCGTAGAGGCAGTAATTTAATCGCTAACTCGTTTTCAGGATCTAAGGCTTAAAGGTTAGTTTACTTCCCTTTTATTATGTGTTAATCTTTGTGCTAAAACTAGATCCATTCCGCTGCGTACTCGTAGCTAACTTGGTTACCTAGTTTGTTAAATCCCAACACGTAAAACAATAATAATTACGTATTTTTTAAACCGTTTGTTTTTTATCGGGTATAATTATTATGGGACGAGGGAGTACCACGTTATGAAAATAATATTGTTGTTATCTACTAATTACAATCTGCTTGCTTATGAGCAGTTTGTGTATACCGTTATATGGAACTTTTTCACAATACTGGAATCCTCGTACAATTTTTTGCACACGATCAATGACGCAGCACCTTACAACTATCAATTAGTTCGATTAATTCTATAAGCTATGTACTCACCATCTTCCTAATGAATAAATAACTCAACACTCATGACTAAGTGTCGTTTGTTGTGGTTGCCTATCTTTAGGTCCTAGGTTTTATGTGATGTGACATTTAAAAGTTGTTTGGTTGAAATTCTCTAACCAAATAGTGGGTCTCATGCTTTTATACATGCACAATTTTCAAAGAAGAGGGGAGGGTATGTTTTTAATTATTGTGGGTCACCTCTTTTTTTGCTTTTTTCTTTTCTTCTTTTTTTCTAGTTTATATAAATTATTATATTTACTATTTTAACATAAAAAATATTTTATTATTACATTAAATGATTATTAATATTTTAAATATATATAACTCCAATCTCCTACATTAAATTCAAATCCAACATCCTAATCCAATTTTTAAATTCAAAAAACCAAATCCTAATCCTTATTCCCATCTATAAACCAAACGGACCCTAAAAATATTGAAACGGCGCATGGGCATCAGTCAAGTGTAGAACACTTTACTAGTACATCTTATTCATCTTCATTATAGATGCATCAACAACTCGTTCAATGTGTCTGGGACACCGGGGCAAAACACCTATGGCTGCAATCTTGTGGTGTCAGTGCACCAACTTGTGGCTTGATGGCCTTGATGATGAAACCATTGTAAAATTGATGGTGGTGACCGTTTTTTCTGTAATCAGTAATAAGTCTGTAATGTTGTGAAATGTTACAGGATGTCTTCATCACTCGCAGCCACACTGTCAAATGCTTGCATCTTGGAGGTTATTGGTTAAATAACTATAGTATTGAAGATTGGTTCGGTTTTCTTTGTGACACTTTCCTCCTGAATTCACTTGCCCTCCCCTGCTTACAATGAGTAATCAATGCATCTCTCAGAGGAACAAAAAAACAAGAACAACCAAGATTCCTTTGTGAGAGATTGCATTAGCCATAAAGATAAACTTGAGTTTTGATTGCCCATATAGATAACTCTTGAGAATTGAATAATCAACGTACGTATATTATGAAAGTCTACAAACATTTAATGCTGAATTGTACCTAAAGTGAGAGATTGCATAGCCCATAAAGATAAACTTGAGTTTTCCTGCTGTTCAAGGTTGTTATCTACCCATTTCGCCCATGTAGAAAAGAGGCTCGGGTGTTGCATCAAGAACTTGAGTCTGGGTAAATATGGTTTGCCTTCCTGATAATAATTTTTCCTGAAACGGTTAGTCCCATCAGTACATACTAGTTTACTAGTTCTTTTTCATGTTATGCGCCTCTGTTTGATCAAGCCTTTTAAAAGTACATGATTTTCACCTCGGGATGTTTTCTCGTGGTCCACCAGTGTCCCGTGTTAAATTTAATTTAACATCAGCCATCTTTGTATAATGAAGTCGTATGATTCCATTCAAATCCATCTTAGTGTCGCAAAAGTACCATTTTTACCTTTAGACGATGATTCCCTAACTAAAAATGGAGACCTTTATATAAACCAGCTGTGCACTTGTAGTCTACACAAGATCAAAAGAACTTAATTTGACTTCTTAGTCAAAGGTTGATGATCCTCAAAAAACAAGGGGCAAAAAAAAAAAAAAAAAAAATGGGTTAATCCTAACCATCATTTTTTCATCATCCATTTCACCTTTTTTTACAACTTAAATATTTAGCACGAAGGAAGAGCTGAGGTTTGATACTGTTTATTTTTTTTTTTAAAACGAACACCAGTCATTTTTAATTATAGATATTGGTGTCTCATTTTGTGGAATGTTGCCCCCCACTTCCGTTCGCTTCGCGCGCGCTCTAGAATCATGTACTCGAGAGCTGCGGCAAATTGACAACCCTTTCACCTTTAAATCAACTCTCTGTGATTAATGTTAGTTTTAACAGAATTGTTGAGAGAGCTGTTCTATCTGTGCTGGTAGCATGGTAGTGCTAGCGTGTTTCACGCCACTATATAGGGCGTGAGCTAGAATAGATAGTGTGAGATAGAAACCAGTCTCCTCTGAGCGACTCGATCCCCTCTTGCGCGCTCCCCCTCATCCCTCCATACATAGTGTTCTTCTAGTGATCTAAAATGACTTATGTGGTGATGTGGCTAGTTTTCAGACCGTGATTGAAAAAAAACTCGGAAAAAAAGTTCGTCGAAACGTATCGCACGAGTATTTTGTATCTTTATAGAGGGACTTCTATATATATGTTCGTACGAAATTTTTTTTTCGTTTTTTTTTTTCAATCACGTCTGTAAGAAAAATAACATGCAGATTTTGTATACAAGAGATCACATGTGATTGTATGAAATAACCAATTGTATCACAAATCACATGTGATTTTATGAAATCACATGAGATTGTGATACAAATCTCATGTGATTTTTTGACGAACTTTTTTTTCGAATTATTTTTTTTCAATCACGTCTTAAAAAATCACATGTGATTTTGTGAAATCACATGAGATTGTGATACAAATCTCATGTGATTTTTTCAGACGTGATTGAAAAGTTCGTCGAAAGTATCACACCTTTTTCTTAAAACTCAAATATCTAGCAAACGATAAATCGTTTAACGAAAAAAAATACACCATCGCGACGAGTATTTTTTTTATCTTTCTATAGAGGGGCACTTATATATACTTTCGACGAACTTTTTTCGAATTTTTTTTTTCAATCACGTCAGAAAAAATCTCATGGGATTTTTTGAAATCACATGAGATTGTGATACAAATCTCATGTGATTTTTTCAGACGTGATTGAAAAAAAAATCGAAAAAAAAGTTCGTCGAAAGTATATAGAAGTGCCTCTCTATAGAAAGATGATTTAATTCTCGTCGCGATGGTATGTTTCGTTTTGCGTAACGATTAACGGTTTGTGAGATATTTAATTTTTAAAAAATAGGGTGAAAGTGGGTTTTTTAATTAAATTAAAATAAGAATTAATCTAAACCATTAGATGAAAATAAAATGAATGGATAAGATGAAGCGGTTTGTTCTTTTTTTTGACCATGTTCCTTATGGAACTTTTGTCTTTTTACCAAATGTGATTTATTGTTTGAACTTCGATATTAGTGTTAAATCACATATGATAATTCAAAGAGAGAATTGCAAAAATCGTCTTTGTGGTTTGGCCAAATTGCACGTTTGGTCCGCGTGATCTCGAAATTACAGGGGGTGTCCTTGTGGGAAACCTTTGAATCTGTTTTAGTCCTTGTGGGAAACATCCTGTCCAAACCAACGGGTTGTGGTTGGCTAAGGTGGTGGTGGTGGTTTGGTTATGCGTGACGATGGTAATGGGTCCAGTGTGTGACAACCCACATTTTCAAGTCCTGTTACGTCAATAAACTCTCAATTATTTATTTTGAACATTTACGCGTTTACTTTTAATTTTAACCGTTAAGTTAAATCGCGTAAACCAAAAGTCAACAATTAATGTAAATCGGCATTAAACAAATAAAATTTTACGTCAAGCAAGTGTTATAAATTATTACGAAGATAATTTATGACTTTTTATATTTTATTTTTATACGTTACGTAAAACGTTTACGTTTCGCGTTTTGAGCTTTCATGCATACATGTAAACTATATCATCTTTTTGCACCTAATCAAATACCCACAATTATATCCAATAATCAAAAATTATATAAATTCTACACACCAAGCTCACCATGGCCGGTTATGTATGTAAATACATACACCAAATCAATACTAAGTTGCTTAAATAATACCATGTGCTAGTTTTGGAACTTTTTTTCAAAGTCTTCAACTTCCTAGTAACTATCTTACACCAACTCACCATTACCATTCCAATTTATTATAAGGCCACCCCCTAGATTTCATGAAGTATTGGTACCTTTTGTCTTCTAGATATTTTGACTATATAAAGGAACTAGCTACAAGTCTTTCTCACTTTACTTCTCACTTGATAAACTAGCAAAACACAAAAACACTCCCTTTTCTCTCCTATAAGCCCACGGCAAAATAGCAAACACCAACAAATTTATAGTTTTCATTCCTTGATATTAAAGTAACAGTGTGTTTCGGGTTGATATCTAAGGTGTTCTAAGTTGATTTCCAAGTTAGGGTTTCAATTATAAGCAAGGGTTTTTCAAGATCTAAGTTAGGGTTCATAATTAAAGATTTGGGTTTTTGATAAGGATTTTGGGTTAAAATCAAAAGTTATGGTTTCTTTTGATCATAAGCTTTGTAAGCATTCTATAATTACTCTTTTGATTTTCATACATATTGATTATGTTCTTACATGTTTCTATAGTTACATAATGTGTTATGTGTATGAACGCCAAGATTATTAAGTTATATCACCAACTAGTAGACTTTATAAACATTTGCAAAGAAATCAAGAACAACAATTACTTACATGATTATTAAACATGTTAACAAGTCTGTTACTCATAAACTAGCTTAAACACTTTTATAAATTATTTCATGTTCTGTTCTTATTATGGTGAAGTGTTGGATGGGATTAGGTTAGTTTGGATGTGTTGATTTTGAAGGAGGTTGAAGTGGTTAGATTAGAGGTTGTTGTATTGTAAAAATGAGGTTAAAATTATAGTTTTAAAGAGTGTAAAACACCCCTTATGATAGCAGGTATAAAACAGTTAGTTGCGGATTTTTTGATGAGTTAAAACCTTAAAAATGTGTTAGTACGTTTCAATACGATTCTGTGCATATAATGAACGCGAAAAACAGACTTAAAACGAAGAAGTTAGAGCCAAAACAAGATTTGAAACAATACCGGTAAAACAGTTTTTCGGCATAAATCTGGCAGTTTTACAAATCGTGTTTTAACCATTTTCAAGTCCGAACCGGCTTAAATATAAAACTAGAATATTGTCCGGAATGATTTTTCGCTAGAATATCGAGGGTTTTGAACCCCAAAAGGGTAAAAACGAGTGAGTTATTCTTAATCAAACTTGGACTATTTTTCAGAAAGTGTTATAAAAATTTCTGCACTATTTTTCCTGACATTAATAGTAAAATTATATTTTCG
>BQNB010003545.1:34581-105898 GCA_026074375.1 Tanacetum coccineum
TAGCTTATCGAGACTTTACTCACTTAATGCTTAATGGTAATTTGTAATAGACGGTACTCCACAATCCAAACTATACCAATGATCAGAACGTTATTAGTTAGTACTAAGCCACTACCTACTACGGTACAACCAATTCAATCGAGGCCAGCAGGATGTTATTAGTGATCCTATTTGTTCCACCTATACGCATTACTATATGGAGAGCTATCCCGGACTTTTAGCCTACTCCCAAACAACACTGAAGTTGCAGCACTTTAAATATGTAGGACTAGACCCAGTTGAATGATAGGTCACATACTTAAGCACGTAAACAAGTATCATGTGATAAATATAATAAATAAATCAACGATAAATTAAGAAATCAAGATATAAACAAAACCAAACATTCAGATCTTCATATTAATGGCTAATACCCAAAGGTATTAACCTTCAAACATCATAATTAATACAAGAGTAATGGCTTAGCCAAGGTAAACTAACCGAGTTAACGAATGATACCAAAAACTTAACGATTACAAAAGTATAAGAAATTACACGTTGTCTCCTATGGATTGGAATGCGTTGCAAGACCTCTTCTTCTCTTTTTCTCCTTTGAAAATTGACTTTTGTGGTTTAGGTATCGAGAATATGATTTAGCACACTTAAAACTCGTTTTTGAGTTTTTTATTTATAGGGTCTGAAGTCGGTGTCGATACGACGTATCCAAGGTGTTAGATACGGCGTATTAGAGTTTCTTAGAGTAGAGACCACGTTTGATATTTTTCAGAATATTTTATTCCCATATAGCTTGAATATGGCGTATTGCCTTTCCTGGATACGGCGTATTGGTCTTATGTCATTCGTGGTCTTTGGTGAGTGCAGGCACAGATACGCCGCATCTTCCTTGATGGATACGTCGTATTGGTCTTCAGAATAGTAATCTTCAAAATATCTTCGTTTAAGCTCCAGAATGTGTGCCTTTTATCAATCTACAAAATATAGCCCGTTTTACAGCTTCAAAAGCGTGCCTTTTTAGTCAAGTTTCACCAAGTATCCATTATTAACTGCAATCCCAGCAATACAAACGATTAAGTATCAATTCTTTTGCAATAATCAAACAAAAGGGTTAATTACATGGATAAATATGCTATAAAATAGACGTTATTTTGATGTCACAAATATCCTCCAAGTGAATCCTACTTATCCTCAGTATCTTTAGAAGTTTATAAAAATGTATCCATAAGGATATTTCCGTTAAGTTAATTCATTTTTGATCTAATTACAAGTACACAACCCAAACTTCTCACGAAATAGAAAGATGAAAACACTCAAATCACTCACCTAATCTATGTGAAAACATGAAACTAATTCGCTCAAATTGCTACGTTGTGAAAGTATCTATCATGAAACTTAGCAAGGATTACACATCTCCACCAGCTAGAGCTAAGGATAACAAGTTTATAAAAGGTAGAATACGGTTGGTATGATAAGGCTTAGGTGTTTGAACATTCTTATAAGCTTTTCCACCAAATTACCACACCAACAAGACAACTGAATCATACATACATGGCCGTAACGACAGAATAGACAAAGATTGGTTCGATCACATCCTCATTTCGAGTTTAACCAATGGTTAGGATGAGAATTAAAAAGGGTAGGGATCATAGAACTGTTCACCAAAGTAAAAAACCAACAAGGCAGCTGAGACGAGTGCATATAGGCCTGTAAACGACAGAATAGACATGCACGCTCGTACAAATCCTCATTCGCGTAAAAACCCATGGTTAATGATTAGGAAAGGAGGGAAATAAATTGTTGTTAAATAAAAATTACGAAACAAATAGATTAAGTCTAAGATACAAGTTGCTAGACACTTTTTCCCGACCGTTACCATGATAAAGACACAACTATTTACAAACGTCTTGATCATAGATAAAAAACAACAACCTAAGTTAGCGTTCCTGTAACGGTCAACTTCCCAATCATCCCATACTTTACATACTTTATAAGGCAAGTGGCGATATCTACCACTTTATACAATACTCTACATCGTTAACTTTTAAAACGTATCAACGAATAATCGATCCTTCGTGTAATTCCTTCGGTAGCGAAACGATTATCTTCAAACTTTCTTTCTCTTTTTTTGTTGCGATTTTTCTAATTTTTTTTGATTTTTTTCGAACATCTAACTATATACGAAACTCAGAGTAGTTTCACCATCTTCACGATCATAATAATTCTGGATAATTCCTTCGATAATTCTTCATTCTTCGGACGTACCATTAATTGCGATGGTAGTAAAAATACATGAATTTTGACTATTTTATGCATTCCCATTTACGATGTGCAAATTTCTTCCAACATACCCAATTGATACAGACTCGCGAAATACATACTTTACTCTTTAAGCAACAATCCCCGCAACTTGTAAAATAACTTAATCCTGAACAGGGAAGGCTAAGTGTAAAAGGTGTTAACGAAATAAAAAAGTTGGTGTAATTCTAAATGATTAGCTCTACGGGTTGTCAGTGGTATAATACTCTACATGAAGTAAACAAAGGGGTTTATACGGGGATTTAACTAACCAGTGTAGTTAGTTATAAACAATATAAATTAAGAATTTTTTTGAATTTTGAATCCTAAAATATACAAATTTAAAACAAGTTAACTTCCAACTAAATCCGATAGTACTCATTCACTGTGATCTCGAAAAATTTAATACCAAGCCAAGTTCTAAAGTACTACTACATCACCGACACACTCATAATTTTTTATGAAATTTGGGTAAACATATGGAACGGATAAGTTAATCCTCATTATATCTGTCACACTCCAAACGGGGCCTAGACGGAACACGTGTCCGGAGGCGTGGACCTTAATCGCGCATCTCAGTACAAAGCAATAAGGGAAAAAACGACCTCTAAAGGGACGTTTGAAAAATATACATATGTTGCATAATTTGAATTAATAATAAATAAGTTTTACCATCGATTAATTTAAAAGATTCAAAGTTAAAAATGCGGAAGCTTAAATAAGATCAACAACGGTATTTAAAGACATAGATAAATCTCTGGTAAACCGGTACAGGCAAATAGACTTCACATAAGTCAATCAACAGCATCCATGCTAAGCACCTGAGAAAAACATGCTTAAAACGTCAACATAAAGTTAGTGAATTCATAGGTTTAGTTCAAACGGATGTTTACAGTGAACACTAAGATATCAACACGTATGCGACAGTTTATCAACATACAACTTCACATAAAAAGTATTTACGTTTCGCTAAAGCTCATGAACCGAAGCTAATTACATTTTATAGCATAGTAATATTGCTAGGTTTGAAACAAGCCCCCCCCCCGAGGAACAGACCATGACTACCTTCTTAAGTTCGACCTGTATATAACCTTATATCGACACCCCCGTGGGTAGTGAGCGCTACTCATCCGGATAAGGATAATTAGTCCCAAATAGATCTATTTATAACACTCGCGCTCTCCTCGACCGGTCCTCTAGTCAAAGATTTGACGATTCATGCTAAGAGGGGCAGTATATCTAAACGCTACATAGGCAACATGTAACCAGGGAAAAATCTCACGCAAAGTTACTTTGTCCAGTTTTAAAAACAAGCAATGTTCTCACCCCAAGTATAAAATATTTATTCAAAACGAGTCAAAGAGTGGGGCTATGAACTTAACCTATACGTAGTGGATCAAAAGTGAATCAATCAAGTGAAAATGAATCACACGGTTCTAGCGACAACCTAGCATATATAGTCGTTTAAGAATGATGCACAACGAATAACGCTTAACGCAAGAACTGATCATCCGAGCACGAGTAGACACGGCGTATCCCTTTTTAAAACGTTCTTTCAAAAGTTATAAGTTTGACAAGTCTCGACACTTCAAAACATCTTAGAAAATATTTCGTCTTTTAGTGTATTTCGTCTTTTAGTGTATTTCTCTTTTAGTGTATTCTTCGTCATCTAGTGCGTATCTCCGTCTCTTAGTGTATTTCGTCCTTTTAGTGTATTTTGTCTTTTAGTGTATATCGTCTTTTAGTGTATTTTGTCTTTAGTGTAATTTGTCTTTAGTGTATTTCGTCTTTAGTATATCTTCATCTTTGTGCATTTCGTCTTTTTATTTCCTCGACACATCAACATTTGACTCTAAAAAATAAATGTGACACTAAACTCGACACTTAACGTTTTTCTACATTTTATCATAAGTTTGATAATAAAAGTATATTTTCGACGCTTTTATAAAGTTTACGAAATTTCGGCATGACCTTTCTAAAAATATAGACTTTCCATTTTTATCAACCTCGACTCGTGAAACTATCTATTTTACAAAGTGCATCTTTTATTGACTCGCAAGTATATCCGATATATTTTCGACAACACCTCAAATATCGCAACAACCCGTTCCAAACCTAAACCTCTTCGACATTCAACTTACGCTTACAAACAAAACCCAACATCTACTTAATCTTTTCGCACTATAATTTTTTTTTTTTATTTTTTAAACCCCCCCACTCAACATACGATAAATCTTTAAGTAAACGATATAGCCGTAATAATAGCAATATATATATCAACATAATCACAATGAACTTTTAAATGCAAAAGTACAACTACTTTTTATTTTCTTCCATTTATAAACAAAAATATTAAACTTTGAGACTTGTGGTTTTATAGAAAACTAGATAATGATTTTCACAACGATCCGCTTTGTACACCTATTCGGTAATGATCATACGATATAAAGTACAACCTGAGTTTATGAAAAATAATAAAGATACTTACAAAGAAGTACGACGAAAGGTGATTAGACATCAAAAATAACCCAAACTTGTTTTATATCAAATTACCCGGATGAACTAACAATCAACACGAACAATATATCTTCAAGTGGTTGCTCAAGAATTAAAAATGAATGGAGTTGGGTGAGTGATGGTAGGCGTCGGCTAAGAAGAAAGAAAAAGAGTGAGTATAGTGTGTGTAATTTCTAGTGAGAGAAGTAGTTTTAAGTGAATGAGAAATAATGAGACTTGGTGGTTATATATTGGCAAAAGGGCGGGATGCACCTAGACTTGGTGCATGGTGACATTCGGCCGAGTACAAGGGTGAAAGGGGGACCAAAACGATCTACGAATGATAGCTTAGGAAAGGACTCATGCTAGCTAAAGTTAGGGAAACTTGTCCCATGATTCAAATTTCAAATTTTGGCATCCAAGGGGTGTTATGTGTGTGTGTGGCCGGTTATGACAAGCCAAGGGGGGACCAAAAATAGTTTTCCCACATTCTAGGATCACTAGTGCTCATACATAATTAATTTCCAAAGCTTGCACACAATTGCTTATGTATAATTTAAAACGCGGAGCACGTAAATAACGAAACGAGTAACGGTAACACGGAAAATTACAAAATTTTAAATATTGCTTAAAAACATAAAAACGCGGCTATTGCCAAAATACTACAACGTTTGGTGTCCCGGTTCGCTCCCGGAGACGATTCTCAGATAATAACGAAACAATTTCCCGGTTAAACGGTAAAGCTAAACGAAATATTTCAAAATTCAAATTACTACACGGAAACGGCTAACTTATTAAACAGAAATTCTCGGGTTGTCACAATATCTAACAAGGGTTATTGTGTGCGGGTTATGTATCAAGTAATTTCACAAAAGTATGCTTGATTTTTTTTTACATTTAAGCATATTTTAAGCATTTTAGTGTGAAAAATAGGACAAGTATCATTCTAATTCCCATCCCCCCACTTGAATTATACAACATCCTCCGTTCTGTATAGATAAAACATTAAAACGGGAATTTAAAAAGACTATATAATGAGAAAACTACCTCTGATATTTGCTCGGTAGATTCTCTATGTTGAGTTTATTGAGCAAGAATTTGTGTTGAACAACCGCCTTGAAGTTTCAAGACTCCAACACCTCCAGACTTGTAAATACTTCAACCAACTCGTCGATTTCTTTTCTTTCATTGAGGTCCTGTGCAAATAATAGGAAAAACACGCATTCTTATTTTTGGTACCTATGGTTAATTTAAACTAAACTAAACAAACTAAATATGAGTCAGTCTGGAGAATACGCGTATCATTCATGAATACGCCGATATTGTGCCAAACTAAAAGTAAAGACTGATAACGTCCAAACAATCAATACGCCGTATGGTATGGAGCGGATACGTCGTATTGATGTCTGGGAAGACAGACTCGATAAAAATAAATAACATTTTGGGTTGTCTCCTGGCAAGCACTTTTGTTTACAGAAAAGTCTTTAAGTTAGACTTACCTAATTTAATCCCATCCTTATAAAATAATTTGGGGTCGAACGGGATGCCAAATGGCACATACAAAATTCTACTAGATAGGAAAAATAACATGTCATCCCTTTGTTAATGACAAGTCACGATTTTAACATTTAATTCCTTGATACAATTTTCAGTTTTGAAAAATTTATTAGATGTATCATGACTTGTTTCCAAAAGCTTATTTGACCCATGTGCATAGGCACCATCATCGGTATTTATTACATTACCCCTCGAAGGCTGTTTAATATCGATTTTATCATCATCATCATCGTCCTTATCCGATTTTGAATCACCGGGATAGATAACGTTAAAAGGAAATAGATCATTAAAGTGTAAAACGTTTTGTTCCTTTTCATCACATCCGGACAATGATGTTTCATATTTCAAATTAAATTCATCGATATGTTGAGGACTTACAGTAGGTTCAATTAAGAAATCTAATGTAGACGTTAGAGCATCATTGTAAACAATGGCTGGAAATTATTTATCAAAATCTTTAAAGTAGTCTAAATCATCAAAATAACTGACCGTAGGCTCAGGTGATGGAAGCAAAGGCATACTAACTTTATCATTACCATTTTTCGAATCCGTTTTTAAATCTTTGACATAAATTATTTTGTAAGAAAATTAATTTTATCAAAAATTATCGTGCAATCCTCATCGTCAGATTCGTCAAAGGATATTCTAAAGTCGATTTCATCGTTGTTAAGAGAACTTGTTGCTTCAGATGTTAACGTGTCGTTAAAGACTATAGCTGGGAATTCAGTTTCAACATATCCAAGGTCGTGAACGTCTTCAATATCCCAAATCTTACCATACGTAGTAGTTTCCCAGTTATACACCTTACCACGCCTACGAGCTTTTTCTTCCTCAAGCCTGATATACTCCCCTATATAATATTGTGTCCGTACCATAATTTAACCTGTAATAAATTCGCTAGGAAAGAAAAATGTTAAATAATCAATACGTCGTATTTAGTGAACTGAATATGCCGTATCACACAAATAGAATAAGCAAACAAGCAGGAATATAAACTACTCTAAACTACACTAATCCTAAGGGTGAGATCTAAACGCTAAAAACCAAAATAAAAAATAAAAAATCAAGATTAATTTTCACTCCCCGACAACGGCGCCAAAAACTTGATGTGTCGTTGTGTGATGTATATTTTTATGATTCAAGTTTTAAATTTATATTTTGTCGACTTAACAAAAAACAACACTTTAACGAGAGTATACCCGGTCGGTGGTAGTTTCGTGATAAGTAGGGGAGTTCGAACTTACTGTGAAGCTAGTAAATCTCTCAATTTATTTTTTTTATTTTTTTTAGGTTAAATCTCTTAATTTATTAATATTTTGGTTTACTAATCTAAGTTAATTATAATCTAAGTCAAACCTATGCTAATCCTAATTCTAACAGGTTAAAAGGGGGGTTTTTTCAGTCTCAGAGACTAGCACAGGTTTAGTGGTGACTACAATCAATTCAAGACACTTTAACCTACGCAAGCAAATTAACAGAAGATAAAAAAGCGGTCAAGCCTTATAATAGAAAACTATATTAGCCATCATTAATCCGATTAGAAGTTAGTTTGTTTATTCAGTGCAATGATTACTTATCCCGAGGTGGCATATCATTCTTAGACTTAGGCGGGACTTCATCCTAAGAACTAGACACATTAATTATGTCACAATTAAAGTATCCGCATAAAGTATCCTTATTTGCCGATTATAATCTATCTTAAGGATTAAGGCAATGATTATCTTGTTAAACCCTATCTCATTGAGACTTTACTCACTTGCTGCTTAATGACTCCTTATATACTAGTAGTCTACTGTCTGAGTCTTTACCAATTGATTAGAACGTACTTGTTGCTACCAAGGTCACCTTATGGCTCAACTAAGCTCACAATCAAAGGGCAAAGATAGGTCAATATTTGTGATCCTATGATTCTAGATATATAAATTGCAATCTGGAGAGCTATCCTGGACTCTTAGCCTACTCCCAAACAACACCGAAGTTGCAGCGCATTAAATATGTAGAACTAGACCCAGTTGAATGATAGGTCACATACTTAAGCACATAAACAAGTATAAACTGATAAATATAAACAAGCAATCAACGATAAATTAAGAAATCAAGATATAAACAAAACCAAACATTTAGATCTTCATAATAATGGCTAATACCCGAAGGTATTAGCCTTCAAACATCATAATTAATACAAGAGTAATGCTTAGCCAAGGTAAACTAACCGAGTTAACGAGTGATACCAAAAACTGAATGATTACAAAAGTATAAGAAATTACACGTTGTCTCGTATGGATTGCAATGCGTTGCGAAACCTCTTCTGCTCTTTTTCTCCCTCGAAAATCGACTTTTGTGGTTTAGGTATCGAGAATATGATTTAGCACACTTAAAACTCGTTTTTGAGTTTTCTATTTATAGGGTCTGGAGTCGGTTTGATACGGTGTATCCAATATCTTGGATACGGCGTATTGAGGGTTTCTTGGAGTAGGAACCACGTTTGATATCTTCCAGAATATTTACATACTATATCTTCAATACGGAGTATTGGTCTTCTCTGGATACGGTGTATTGATCATGTTTCCTTCGTGGTCTTTTGGTGAGTGTAGGCACAGATACGCTGTATCTTCCTTGATGGATACGGCAGGTGTCAGAATTGTAACAAAGTAGGCCATCAGACCAGAAACTGTAGAAGCTAAGAACTTCTATTTCCAAATATCACTTTATCACTCAACTAAATCTCAGGACGAGATTTTTGTAAGGCTGGGGGAATGTAACAACCCATAATTTTCATCACTGTAATTTCCACTTATATTATATTAAATACTACTTTTTCATCGGAATTTTTTTTGCTTTATTCCATTATGTAACATAGTTTACATTTCTAAAGTAAACGAGCTCACGTAACTACCTATGCCAATTCTATCTACGTTTATATCAAGTAAACGCCTTAATATGTCAAGTCAATATTCTAATATCTACTATACCATGTGCGTTATCTATTTAAAGTAGTTTTCATAATATTATTACTAAATGAACATTATCCGTTAATGTTTATTCCAAACAAGTATACAAGTGTTCAAGGCTTATGTACAAGTATTCTAGCACAACTTTTAAATATATTTTCCCTCTTAAAACCTAGTACAACATTCTAGAACACAATATACAATCCAATTAAGCATGAAATTCAAATAAGTTTATTTTCCCTCCATTTTCTTAAGTAATTCATACCATCTTTTTAGCAATATGTACAAGCCTTTCAAATACATTATCTAAACCCTAATTACCTTCTAATCCTAACCTTAATCCTAAACCTAAACCCTAATTCGAATCCTAATCATCACTAAACCTAAGTTTAACTTAAAACTAATCAACTATACAACCTATCATCACCATGACACCTTCCTAGCATCACCTAGCAGCCATTAAGTAGCTTCATCACCTACTTGTCACCATAACTTGGCCACCAAGCAAAGCCACCACCTTTCGCCACCTCCTCCCTAGCCGTGACCTCCCCACAACTCGACACCTCATTCTAGCCCTCCATAGTCACAAGTGGCCTACCATAATCACTAACCTTGGTCCCTAATCCATGTATACTTGGTCACCAAGTTGCTAAACTTGGCCACCAAGTATTCGTGACCCTATATATAGCCGATCCAAACATACATTTACATAT
Source organism: Tanacetum coccineum (assembly GCA_026074375.1). Taxonomy (NCBI): domain Eukaryota; kingdom Viridiplantae; phylum Streptophyta; class Magnoliopsida; order Asterales; family Asteraceae; genus Tanacetum; species Tanacetum coccineum. The sequence goes on from BQNB010003545.1 coordinate 44,591, forward strand.
CTCATTTCACACATTCTCTCCCACTCAAACCATGTTCTAGCCATTCCCTAGCATTAGTAGAAGATTAAGAGAAGCCTCAAGAATCCCTAGAAGCCAAGAACCAAGAGCAAGAAGGTCTTGAACTCCATTCCTAACCGTACGAACTCAAACAACCCATTTTGACCTGTTTTTGAATTTGTAAGCTTTCTACAAAGTAGCTTGTCTACTACTCCATTCCAAAAACTTGGCCATTACTTCTCTTCAACACTATAAATACATGCATACATACATTCATTCATCATTCACCATTAAAACTCAAAACAACTTCAAAATGATGATCTAACCAAGCCATAGAAGAGAAGAAAGGAAGAACTCAGCAAGTAGAAGCCAAGAAATAAGAGAAAAGCGGTCCTTGATTCATCTCCAAAGAGTGTTTGACCCATTTCAAGTCATTCGACCTATTTCCACCATTTTTGACTCATTTCAAGTTCAAGTAAGCTCATAACTCGTTCAATAAACTCTTGCCTTGTTTTAGAACTTTCATATGCTTTGTTAGATCCTATATAAACTCTTGTTTAAGCCCTTGAACCACAAACCCATGTGTTTTGGTTTTCCTAAACCAAATGTGCCCATTTTGATCTTTCTAATTCATAAGCTCTTTTGATAAGCTATAAGCTCGTAAAACCTATTTATTCTAACTTATTTTAGCTTATAGTAATAAGCTATAACCTGCAAATTACTTTTTATATTGAAAAATATCAAGATTATGAATTTTGGACTAAAATTGTGAATATTTTCATGCACAAGGGTATATATTGTAAATTTATGAAATTATATAGTTTTGGGTCAAAAATGTCATTTTCCTAAAGTTATAACTACAAGGGGCTGTTTTGCCAAATTTTAAAGTTAAAGGTTTAATATATATATACTTTATATATATAAAGGATTAAACTCATAAAAGTATAAAAATCAAGGGTATATATTGCCATTTTTGTATTCTTAAAAATATAAAATAAAATATTTTTGTATAAATTATAAAAATATATATAAATATTATAAGACTTGATTTTATTAAAACCTAACACATTTGTCGTTATTAATCATCTATCGACGCATTATAAAACAATTGCATATTTAACGTAACTTATCATCGACTAGCTTTTGAAGAAACTTAAAATCTTATCTTATCACGTTACTAGAGAATTTCATGTGAGGGGTTTCATTTGAGTATACGTTTTGATGAGTTTGCTGGATTTACGATTTAAAGTGTCATAGCTCCTCAAACGTTTACTGCATGACCTCTGAATTATGATAGCCCGAACAGTGATATAATATTTCCATAAATTAAAAAATCAAAGTAAGATGTATGTTAAACTTTATAAAGTTTTGAAAACATAAACAATCACACTAAGACTTGACATATTACCCTTAGGTTACGTGACGAGGCCGTTACTTTCATTTCATATACTTTTGCCATCAATCAGATTTCCCTGTTAAGGTGAGTTCGTAGCATCGCTTTTAAATCTTTTGAATACTTTATAAACCCGCGAGGGGGATACATGCTTAAACCATGAATGCAAGTGTTTTTCCAACTGTATGCTATCCAGATATATTATTGCCTAAGTTCCTTCCAGTGACACTATTTCCATATCATGAAACATTAATTACTTGCGAGTAAACGCAAATATTGTGGATATATCTATTGGGCGTGACGACTCCCGTTGGTATACCCGTTCACGGGGTAACTAAACGCACTATATTTGACTTAAAGGGTAACCTTGGCAAGTTACCTTTCCACATGAACATTTGTTCCTCAACCAATGTCACTACGATGATTTCCATGTTAACATATTGAAGTCATGAGCTTAGGGCAATAATACTATTTTCTATGATAATTGTACCCATTGCAATTATTACTATTTATCAGTGTATAACAACGTAACCCACTATCTTTGATGACTTGTATTCAACTATTTATCATAAACCTATGAATTTCACTCAACCATTATGTTGACCTTTTCAGCATTTTATCTTAGATAATTGAGCAACTTATGGCACGAAGTGGCACAGACTTGAAGATGGCTAAATTGTTATCATTCAAACTTTATGTTTCTAGATGTTGGGACCTCTCTTTTCTAAAACTCTGATGAATAAATGAATGATAACTAAATTTTCCAAAAACGTCTCTTTACGAGTCATTTTCTATGATTATGATTGTCGTACTATGAAGTAATACCCCATATTAGCTTCCGCTGCTATATATGTCGAAATGGGTGTGTTACAAACGACTTACATGAAATCTCCAACTCCTAATTGTCTTGTCAATAGTGGTTATAAACTCAAAACTAACATAAAGAAAGTAAAACTATAAATAAAGTACGAAATAAAAATTAAATAATTTTGTTGTATATGAATATAAACACCATTCTCTTTTTTTAGCCATTTGACATAGGGGTGTTTATTGATTGGGAAATACCCGAATAAATTGAAAATCGAAACCGAACCGGACCAAAAATAATCGAATCGTATTTTTCAAAACCGAACCGAACCGGATTAGATATTCGATTTTCGGTTCGGTTATGATTTTGACAATCTAAACCAAAAACCAAATTCATAAAAATATATAACTTTTTATATAAAAAAATATACAAAAACTCTTTTCTAGTATAAATATAACATTTTTGAAGCTTGAAATTTTCGTTTTGCAAAAAATCTATATATATAAATGAATAAATAAGTAAAATGACGCAGTTCGGGTTATTCGGTTCGATTTTCGATTCTGATAGTCCTGTTTTCGGTTCATTTTAATCTAATTTGAATTTGGTTATGAGTGGTTTACAATTATATCTAGAAAAAAAATTAACCAAACTAACCGAACTAAATAAACCTATCAAACCAATGAACACCTAATTCAACTATATATGTTTGTTTGCTACTCTAGTAGTGTCACATAGTAGTGGCCCAGAAAAGTTAACCTAGCCCATTATAATAAAATCTAACCTAACAAGTCACATTATACAAGTACCAGAAAACACAATTCTTATTTCTTACCAAACTTCACAGCCGCTAGTTCATAAATGTCAAGTGTCAACCATCTTTTGATGACCAGATCTCAAATAGGTATTCATCTTATTTCTTTTATTTACTGTTTTTAATCTTGCTAGTTATGTTTTTAATCTATTGAAATAAACGAATGTCATATTTATATCAAGGTTCTTAATCTTATATAGATACGGATACTAGGTATTTTTAAAGGATGTTCACAACGTATGTGTATAGTTTAGTTAACAAAATTGTAGCATTCATGTATGCTCAGGAACATAGATTGCAAAACAAGTTTAAAATAGATTAAAGGTATCTATGATTCAACTATTTTTATAAGAGTGGTTTAATGTGCTAATATATTTTTCTCTCCTTTTGTGACAAGGTTGTAAGGCGAGCATGCTTCTTACGGAAGTTGTGACGGTTGTTTATGAAAGGAGTTCTAAAAGGTTTATAGGTTACCTTCGAAACAACATGAATTACAATTTAAGCGTCATACGTCGTGACATAAAGAGTGGGTGATGGTGGAGTGGGGGGCAGTCTCCTCTTGAGATGATAAGTGGGATCTGCTATGGCTTGTGTGGATGGTGTGGAGGCGGCCGGAGCTGGAAGCTCCTCATCGTGAGGGTCAGTCTCCTCGAGGGGTCCTCCTCGGAAGCATCCCATGGGTCAGCCTTTTAAGGGTTATCCTCAACAGGCTCAGAGTCTGCTGAGTAGTGTGGTGATAACGGGGCGGGTAATACAAGGATGATTATTTACACCGTTGAAGTGGATTAATGGATTGGAATCTCTTCACAACGCTGACATAGCGAGATATATAAAGAGATTGAAAGTTATAGTGTTTATACTAGATAGTGCAAGCATTTATATATATTTGGCTATGTTCTATTGCTATCGTTTTGTTTGATTTGTTACAATTGGTTCATTCATATATCTCATAAAGGCATGATAATTTTAAGAATTTTAAATATTTAAGGATATCCACACCTTTATAAAAGTACATTTCCATTTAACGACTTTATTTAATTAATATCCTAAACCAAAACAATTTAGTTCACTGTCAATAATGATGATGATTCATAAGACCAAACCATATATAATACTTATGAGTAGCATGAGATTATGATTTTACAATGGTGGTTCAAGATTTACCTATAAGCTGTATGAGGTTCGGAAATAGAAAAATAATAAAAAAACAAAGAAAAAATGCTAACACGAACACGGATAACCATTCGAACCTACACCCAGTTAGAATATATCAAGCTAAGAAAACCCAAGGTTATAAATAGCGTGACGTGGCGGCATGGTCAAGCCTCATGCTTTATGAGCCATGGCGAGCCATGACGTTTTGTAAGGCGTGACTTAAAGCGGCATATGAAAATATTTAATAAATTTATATATTTATATCATATTTCAAATATATTAAGTTTATAAGATGAGTGATAAAGTCAAAAAAATATCTTTGCATGTAATCTTTTTTAAAAAGCGATTTTTATTAAAATTGAATTCAAAAAAGCCTTCACGCTTCATGCCTTATCACGTTTTTCACTTCTCATCATACGCCACGCTTAAGCCTACGTCTTGGTCTATTGCATAACGTGGAGGTCAGGCCCCGCGGGCCTCAGCGGCTCCGTGGCATGCCTTTTAGAACACTAAGAAAAGCAAAGCATTAGCCCATGCACAAACTGAAACTGAATCAAAACACAAGCCGTAATTTGAAATCATTCTTATCTATCATTTGCGTCTATTATAGCATTTACATGTTTGATATAAAGTAAGCATATTATTTGTATATTAGGCATGAATTATGAATGACAATGAATCTAATAGGGATAACATTGTAAAACCAAAATTAAACACTTGAATTTTAAAGAAGAGGGGCAAAATTAATGAAAGTCATGAGTTTAAAAAGTTGTTATCCCACATTGGTGGTAGTTGTAACTAAAAGTGACTGTATTTACAATGGGGTTGGTTATTAAGACCTCCCAAAAGTGTTACTGATACCCCTTTTAATTTTTTGAGTAAAGTACATTTTTGGTCTTGGTGGTTTGGTGCGTTTTTCACTTTTTGGCCAAAATTCAAAATCATTTTGGTTTTAGTCCAAAAGTGATACTTTTGTTTCACTTTGAGTCCAAAAGCATGTTTTTTTGGTCCTTCTGGTTTGGTGAGTATTTCACTTTTGGTCCAAATTTTCAACATGTTTGGACTGAAAGTAAACAAAAGTATCACTTTTGGACTAAAACCAAAAGGTTTTTGAATTTTGGACCAAAAGTGAAAAATGCACCAAACCACAAAGACCAAAAATGTACTTTACTCTAAAAAAAATTTATTCTTATAATTTTGTTTGTATTATAAAACTGTGAAATAAAAGAAACGAAATATAAAATGTCAGGTTTAATAAGTCAAAATTAGTAAAACATGGAAAATACGGAGTAAGAAGCTATCTTCTCCTATTAATAAAATGAGTAAACTTTCGGAAAAAAATGCGAAACATAAACTATAAAGTTTTATAAGTCAAAAACAGTAAAATATGAAACGAGATACAAAAAAACTGTTTCGTCCTGTCAATACAACGAGTATTTTTGTAGGTGGGGGTGGGGGGTATTGGTTGTAGGGAGATAACAATAGTAATGTTTGATTGTTGACTTAGAAATGTGTTTAAATCACTGTGACGACCTGTTGTGGTTTCTCTTATAAAACCGAAACTGATAATAACGCAAAAGCTGAAATACTTTTAGATATTACACTTTAATATAATTTTTTTTATGTCAATCAAAGTTAATAAGAAAGTGGCTTCTCTTATGAAACCGAAACGGATAGTAGCACAAGAGTTAAAACACATTTCGATCTCTCATTTTAATATAATTTTGTATGATCGAGTGGAATACTTAGATTCAAAACTTATGTGCAAAGTCATCATGATCAGTGTAATCTACATGGATATAATCTAAAAGTGGTCAAACTTTGTTTATATTTTTCGCATAACTTTGTTAGTAAAAGGAGGACTACAAGTCACCGGGTGCAAAATTTGTTTTTACAAATATACAAAATATATAAATGCACTAAAAGGTATAATTTTTTAACAAACATGTAAATATGTGACACAAAATTTCAGGATTAGATTCATTTTGCAAAAATCATGATTTTTAACGAACAGAGTGACAAACATCAATCGGTTTCCCGTGAACCTCCTAGATACCCGTAAGTCTGCCCTAGGCAACGAGGTTCGTGTCACATAACATCAATCAAATGTCATAGAGATGAGTTGCTCAAGTTGCAATAGATTGGCATCCATCCTCGTTTTGCTTTCTTCGGCAAGTAGTAACTACTACAGCAGCACATATTGCTAACACCGTCGTGCCCCATAAGAAGATTAGTACTTTCGATTCTTCATACCAAATCAAGGAATTTTACAACATATAACTTTGACTACAAAACCATATTCTATGCACAAAGGACAGAAAATTGTTGCATACAAAGATATAACAAGGAGTTAATAAACCAAATCAAGGAATCTTCTCGACGAGTCTTTTCTCCCAAAAGACTCTACTGCTACGAGATGGGTTAAATCCATTCCGATTAAAATAAATGTGTTTGCTTGGAAGGTCTATCTCGATCGGCTCCCCACTCGATTGAATCTGATTAGGCAAGGTGTCCAGGTTCCTTCTTTGTCATGTCCAGTCTGCAATGCTGCGTATAAAGACATGTCGCACTTGTTATTTAGTTGTGATTTGGCCAATGATGTTGTTCGCTGTTTGTCGTATGAGTGGACACCTTGTACGTGGTCGCCTCTTGGTTCGTATTCAGAATGGCTTTCTTGGTTCAACTCAATCAGGTTATGTTCAAGAATTAAAGGGATAATGGAAGGGGTTTTCTACGTTACATGGTGGTGCTTATGGAATTTGAGGAACCAACTGCTTTTTGCGACTCATAATCTGAGAATATCAAAACCCTAAAATCTCTCTTGCTCTCTTCCTTTGCTCGATCGGTTTCAAACCCACAAGGGTTTTCGGTTTTGTTACTCTTTGTTTGTACGATCAAGAAAACCCACAAAGGGTTTCGTGTTTTGGTGTTTTTGGTCGACCGAACTCAAAACCCTAAAGGTTTTGTTTGTTTCTTTGGTTCGACCCATTAGAAGGAAAAGGGAGGTTCTTCGTTTGGTTGATTGTCAAGATTCGATGTTCGTTTGCTAAAACACTACTAGTACTAGCATACTTCATTGTTTGCTAAGAACGTATTGTGTGTGTCGAATTAGAGAGATCTTGTTTTAGATCTTGGAGGGTTTTCGCGTGTGACGTTATACACACACATATATAGAAGACGGTGTTAACGGTTACCTTAAGCGGTGTATCGTTTCGTGCTAAAAGGTATACATATTCTATCCTTGTTAATTAATGTGTTCTACATGTAATCTTTAATTTCGCTGCGTACTCATGTTAATTAATTAGTTAATTAGATCGTAAAACCAACACATTAGCCTCTATATAACATAACAATCTCAAGTTCTCAACTCATATTCTAACCAAACCGTTTCTCTTATGGCAAAACTTTTAACTCTATTCATTTTAGCAATCAACCTCGTCTATGCAACGCAAACAAACGTCGTTGCTAATGAAAAAAACGCTTGTGGTATAAGGCGACGATACATCATTCATATTGAAGTTGAAGTGAACAATCTTCGGTTTCATTGTCAGTCAAAAGACAACGATCTTAGTAATGTTGTTAGGAATGCAGGAGAAGAATTTGACATTAAGTTTTGCTTAAACTTTTGGAATACGACACTATACTTTTGTCATTTCTACTTGGGATCGAAGCAATGCACGTTCGATGTTTTTTCGTTGAAGAATAAAAGCGATCCTGATTATTGCTTTTTGCATAAACATGAGTCGGAAGACGATTGTTTTTGGCTGGTAAAAGAAGATGGTTTTTACGCTCTTTTGAAACTTTTTCCAGGACCAAATGATTGGGTCAAAAGATTTGATTGGGAATAAACATTAGTATATATGCTACCATCTTTATGTGCCAATCTTTTTATGTTCAAGACAGTTTCAATTCATCCTATTTACATAATAAAACATTTGTCAACTACAGTTTGTTTCTTTGAAACATATTTAATATACTTTTGTGCATGATAGTACAAAAATTAATAACTTACAACAACAAAAGCGCATAGATAATATGTTTAGTCAACCCAACTTAAGGCTAGTTTACTAAATTAAGTAGTATGGACTATATAGAGATATCTATTTAAACCACTTAATTAAGAGAGACAAGTTTTTGTAGGTCTTCCCACTAAGATGTAGGGGTGTTGATCGGTTCAGGGTTGTTCGGTTAGCTCGGTTATTTTTTTTGTTTGGTCAACCCAAAACTAAACCGAACCGAACTAGAATTCAACCGAACCAAACCGAGTACCAAAAACCAAATTCGGTTCAATTCTCGGGTTGACCCGAATAACCCGAACTTAAAAACTAATGTCTAATTAATTAAACTAATCTAATAATAAGAATTCGTATGATAAGGGAGTAGTGTTTAATTAATCATGCATGATCCTTGGTAAGCTTTTTCCAACTCTATTGCCTTGTCACACTTGTGATGTATGTCTAAGTATTTTCGAGAAGCATGACGAATTACATGAAAACGACGTCCATGTGATAACTTTCTAGGGCACCACACATGCAAGGTAGTAGAAGACTATTACACGGCCCATAGGGAGATATACGCGCATTAAAATACTTAAAGGGGATCATCCACATATGGGTAAGGTAGTATGAAGATTATTACCTATAGAATCCTTTCTACACAATCATGCCGCTCTAGATCTTCGATACACTTAAGTAACTAGGGTTCTAGTCTAAACATGCACACACATCAACAAGAAGCAATATAGTTAAGATCTACAAACCAATTTATATGAAATCATAAGCAAACACTCAAAAGATCTAGCCTAACATGTTCAAGATAAAGGAAGCATAAAATCAATCAAACAAATTAGACATATTGAAATATAAGGGATAAAAGAACTTCACTATATTGAAACAAGCAATTGGGGATGATACAGACAGGCTGAAAAACCCTAAAATATTCCCAAAGTCTGCTACAAGTAGACCTCCTATGAACTCTAACCCTAATTCTTCTAATGATGTATATGAAAAACATAAAATCGAGTTTGTATATATAGAAAACAAATCATGATGACGTCGCAATAAATCCAGACGCTGTCGCTACGCTAGGGTTTCTAGGGCTTCATTCTTGATGGTTGATCCAGACGCCGTCAATAGTAATTCAGTTGCCGTCGCTTTGAGCTTTAGACGGTCTCGCATGCTTTAATTCTTCGTGCCCTCTTCGTGTCCATTTTCCATCTTGTCTTGTTTCTTCCAAAATCGAGCCCAAGTCACGTGTATTTCCTCCAAATGTCTTCCAAGTGTTAAAAATGAAAAAAGAAACGAATAAACCCATATTTTAGACATAATTGCATGATTTTAAGGGTAAAATGACCTCGAAAAGTGTTTAAAACTACACCTCATCAGATTCCACTAATCCGTTGTATGTTTATCCATCTGATGGTCCATGATCATTACCAGTTCAAGAAAAGTTAGTTGGAGCTCAAAATTATCGTTCATGGAGACGATCCATGGAGATTGGCTTGTCAACAAAAAGGAAGTTAGGTTTTGTGAAAATTCAAAGACCTGTTGCTCTTCCTATTACACTTGATAATGTTGTTTCTAGAACTACTAATGCTGCTAATATTGAAATGTGGGATACTTGCAACAATTTGGTTATTAGTTGGATAATAAGCTTTGTTTGTGAATCTATTGCTAAATCTGTTATGTTTATTGGAACTGCTTCTGATATATGGTCTCAACTTGAAACAAGATTCTCTTTGAGTAATGGATCTAGAAAGTATAAGTTGTCTAAAGATACTTTTGGGATAAGTCAACAAGGCAGTTATGTGAGTGAGTACTATACAAAGATGAAGTGTGTTTGGGAGGAGTTGGATTCAATGAACAATTTTCCAAGATTGGTTACAATCACTCCTGAAATATCTGTGTTTCTAAGTGTTGTGGAAAAACAGAAAGAAGAACAAAGATTGTTTCAATTCTTGAATGGTTTGGATGATTGCTACAGTGTACAAAGGAGCCAGTTGTTGTTAATCAACCCTTTGCTAAGTGTGGAAAATGCATGTGCAGTGATTCAACAAGAAGAGTCTCAAAAAGATGTGTTTAGTACTCGTATGCCTGTGATTGAATCAATAATTTTGTTTAGCAAAAGAGTGGTGGGATGACAAAAGTTTCCACCGTGGATTCAAATGCCATCCACCAGATAAATGTTAGGAGAAAGTAGGTTATCCTGTTTGGCATCATAAGTATAAGGCTCAAGGAAAGCAAAATCAGCCAAGAACCAAAGAAATTAAGAAAGGAAGAGGTAATGGGGGTAATCAAAGAAGGACTGTTGCAAGTGTAACCAGTGGTTCAAACCGTTTTACCTTCACTTCTAAGCAGTTTGAAAACCTCATAGAAGAAATTACTCGAAGATATGAGCTGTGCAAGTACTGGTGACTGGGCACCGATGAGAACCTTGAAATTTGTTAGTAATGAGAGTTCTATTAAATGCTGCAACAAAATAATGCTTATGTTTTATTGATTATAGAAGCACTGGAAGCTTACAAAATCACATGACAAACCATTTTTGTAAAGAATAATAAATGCAAGATTTCTTTCTAGAAACCCTACCAAAAGAATAACTTTGCCCCAATTGAGATTCTTCTGAAATGACACAAATAGCGAAAGTTTCAGCTTAACAATGACATTTCTGCTTAAAATGTCTTAGTGTGTTTCCTACCTTTAAGTTCAGCTTATTGTTAGTTTATTCCCAAGTTGACAAAAGATAACAATAATATGCTAATCTTTTCCCATAATTTTTGTGTGATCCAGGACTTGAGAACAAGAGGGTACAGGGTTTGGGTAGAAAGATTGGTGGCATGTATCATCTTCTCAATGTTCCCGTGGATCAAGTGGATGCTAAGATGAGGATTGAAGTGGAAAATAGTGTCAATTCTAGTTTATTTTCTTATTCAGCTGGTGTGTACAATAAAGCCGTATGTCCTAACATGTATAGTTTGTGGCATCACAGGTTAGGGGTGCATATTAAAAGTCACAAAGATGAAACAATATAAAGTTTTGATATTACCTGTTTTTAATGACAATGAAACTACTGTCTCACTTGTCGGTGGCAAAGATTGACTAATTGCCTTAATGCATATTATTAGTGAGTCTTGTATGTAGTTCAGTATTTGAGTTGATTTCATATTGGATATTTGGGGGGCCTTACAAGGTACCTACTACTTGGAAATTTTAAGTTATTTCTTGATCAATGGTTGATGACTATTAGAAGAAACATGGACTACTTACGTAATGCCATAAGTCTGATGCTTTGAATGTTAAAAAACCTTTTCATAAGTTTGGGTAAGTTATAGTTTAAAACTAAGGTCAAATGAATTAGATCAGACAATGCTCTTGAATTTGTCAAAGGACCTTTGGCCTTGTTTCTAGCTGATAAAGGAATAGAATACCAAAATGGTAGAGTGGAAAGAAAACACAAGCATATTCTTGAGGTAGCCCGGGCATTAAGATTTCAAGCCAGTTTACCTTTAAGATTTGGGGGGGGGGGACTGTGTAATTGCTGCCACTTATCTGATATATACAGTTCCTTCATCAGTTCTGCAAAATAAGACTCTTTATGAAAAGTTTTTACACAAAGTTCCTGATTATAGAAATTTAAGCAGGTTTGGATGCTTTGCTGTGGCTACAAATCCTTCAAGAGTGGTTGATAAGTTTACCCCTAGAGGTGTTCCATGTGTTTTTCTGTCATCAAAAAGGATACAAACTATATAATCTTTTAACTCTGACAGTTCCATTGTGAGTAGGATTGTGAGGTGTTTCTGCATAATGCTTGTGACATTTTAATGAATTTAATGCTTAAGAGAATTTCTTTCAACCAATGCTACTGATCTATGCGTGGCTGTTACTCATGACTTGTTGTCTTAATGATTGTGAACTGGTCTGGTTTCCTAACTTAATGAAGTTAATCAAGAAAGAGATGTTTTGTGCCAAACACTCCTAATGTTTCTAGTTAAAATCTTCCTACTTCCTCTACTACCGTCCATACAAAAATTCTAGTTAGGAAATCAAGTAAAACTTTTAAAACACCTAATTAGACCAAGGACTTTGAAGTTCCAACATAAAAACCAGCTGCAAACCAAGTCACTTCACTAAATATGTCTTCACAGTTTTATTGTTTTCTAAGTAATTTAGTTACTCAACAAGATCCTAAAACCTTTAAAGAAGCAGTCAGGGATGCTAGATGGTGTGATGCTATGAATGCTGAGTTAAGAGATTTAGAAGAGAATGGTACCTGGGAACTTGTAGACTTACCACCAGATAAGAAAGCTATTATCAGTCACTAGATTTTTAAGACAAAGTTCAAAGCAAATGGTTCACTTGACAGGATGAAGGAAAGATTGGTAGTTTAAGGCATCAAACAAATGAATGGAATGGATTATGAAGAAAATTTTGCTCATGTAGCTAAGATGGTCACTGTGAGATCTTTACTTGCAGCTATGCAAGGCTGGGATATCACATAAATGGATGTCTATAATGCTTTTTTACACGGGGACTTGTTTGAAGAAGTGTACATGAAGTTACCTATGGGTATGTTGGCAAAAGAGAGAATGTTCAAGATACAAAGAGTTATTCTTCAAACGTTTGCAAACTAAAGAAGTCCCTATATGGTCTTAAACAAGCACCTAGACAGTGGTTTGCCAAACTGTCTAGTGCTCTTGTGTCCTTTGGATATCAACAGTATTACTCCTTGTTTACTAAAAAAAATGCAGAAGGATTTACTGCTTTCTTGGTTTATGTTGATGACTTAATGATAAATGGTAATGATGCAGAACAAATTACTAATCTTAAATGGCAGTTGGACTCTCAATTTCACATGAAAGACCTTGGTGCTTTGCATTATTTTCTGAGTTTGGAAGTTACAAAAGCTTATTCTGGTTTGTTTGTTTCTCAAAAGTACACTATGGAAATGCTACAAGAAGCTGTTGTTATGAATATCAGACCTTATCAACTTCTAATGGATCCTAATATCAAGCGGTAAGCTGATATAGGTACACCATTGCCAGATCCAGAAGTGTACAGAAGATATATTGGCAAACTAATATATATCTCACAATCACCAGGCCTGACATTTGTTATACTGTATAATTAATGAGTCAATTTATGCAGAGTCCAACCTTAATACATACGTATGTTGTTAAGCATCTCCTAAGATATCTACTTAAATCTCTTGGTCAAGGTATTTTATTCACTCATCATTTAAAAGTCTAGCTTACAGCTTACTGTGATTCTGACTGGGCAGCTGTCCAATGACTAGGAGATCTACTACAAAGTACTGTATCTTTTTTGGAGAATCACCTATTTCTTGGAAGTCAAAGAAACAAGGAGTAGTGTCAAGAAGTAAACTCGCTGAAAAAAAGCCACAAGGGATCCAAATTTTGTTAGAATACGGCAAACCACCAAAGACTGATTTATGTAATTCCTCCAGTCTGTATTTTTATAAACATTATGTATATCTACATACTTAATCGGCAATTTATTTTTAATATTTCATTAGTTATAGTCTAGAATCTTAGGGTAGGACACATTTTAATTAATCTTTTCTTTTTTTTTTTTCAAAACATTAAATTTATCTATACATAATACTAAAAAGATATCAACCCTTTAATTATAATTAGAGCTATATCTTTAACTCTGCCCTAACCAGGAAACATGGCCCCCCCCCCCCCCCCCCCCCCCCCCCCCGGGGTGTGTGGGGTGGGCCCCCCCCCCACCCCCCCCGGCCCCCGTGGGGGGGGGGGACCCACACCCCCCCCCCCCCCCACCCCCCCCCCCCGGGGGGTGGGGGGGGGGGGGATCTCAACTAAAAATTGACTTCTATCCTGCACAGTGTAAATCTCATATATTCCAAACAAACTTAAATATTTATATGTCCAGTACTACAAGATCAAAAATCTGATCTTTTTGCTCATCTCTAATCTCCCTACACGAGTACAAGACAAGCACACACAAAATCTTCCCTAAATCTTGTACAAATATGTTTCATTACGAATGTGTACTTAGTATAGTAGCATCTTTCATAAAATCTAGCATAAAATCTTGTACAAGCTAAGACCAATTAAAACTAGGTACTTGGTAAATCTTGCACAAGATTATACCTTGTGTTTTCCTTCCCTAAACGCCTCGTCACCCACATGAACCACTCAAAACGAAATTTTGATGTAAAAAGTCAAAAGAAGTTGAGTAAAAAAATGATTTTTTTTATGCACAAAAAAAGATTTAATGCACAAACGTTTTTTCATAATATTTTTCGGCAAAACTATCCACTTTTAGGAAAACTTCTTTGATAATTTTTTTATGCACCAACATACACAATATTGTGAAAAAATTTTTAGAAATTTTCAAGAATTTAAAAAAAGAGAGGGATATATACGTAATTTTAAAAAAAATTAGGGATATCTATGTAAAAATAAGGGTGCGTTTGGTTTGTATTTCGGGATTCACTATTGGTATGACTTTGAGAGTGTGGGCGGAATGTATGAGAGATTATAACTTCATTGCTTACGTTTGGTTAAAATATGGGTATTATAGTTATTATGGTGGGTCACACTCAAATATAACTACTATATTATTTTTTTCTTCTAGAAAATAACCTTAAATTCATGTCTATATATATCTGTGACTTCTAAAAATGAAAACGCAAATGATACTTTTTATTGTTTGAATTTAAACGTCATTTTTTTTATAAAGTATAAAAAGTTAAATACGAAGTTGTTGATTTTTTTATGCATGATATGTTTTTTTACTATTTTTTTTGGTCATAGTTTGGGCAATTAACAAGAAAAAGAACCCGCGCGTTGCGGCGGGGCTAATTTTTTCCCGAATAATTTTTTTTACGTTTCGGGGTGGTTTTTTTTTGGGCTATGCGTTATGGCGGGACTAATTTTTAATATTTTATTTTTTTGTATGATTCGGGGGAAAAAAATTACGTTTGGACAGGCTAATTTTTTCCCAAATATTTTATTTTTTTGGGAAGGTTTTTTGGTATATTTTTTTACGGGAATTTCTTGTTTAGTGTTGTGTAAGAAAATCGTTAGTAAATAGTCAAAAGGTGAGGGTCCGTTTTGTATTTTTTTTACTTTGGGCCAATTTTTTTTTGCTAATTTTTTCCCGGATATTTCCTTTTTTTGTACGATTCGGGAAATTTTTTTTGCGTTGCGACGGGTTAATTTTTCCCCGAATATTTTCTTTTTTTGGGACGGTTCGATATCTTTTTTTTTGCCGATGAATGTAAAAAAGTTGTGAACAAAAAAAGCTTGACGTGTTTTTTTTGTTAATTTTTTTACGGGATTTTTTGTGTAAGAAAATCGTAAATAGTTAAAAGTTGAGGGACCGTTTTGTATTTTTTTTACTTTGGGCCAGATTTCAGGCTAATTTTGGGCTAGTTTTTTTTTTTTACTTTGGGCCAGATTTTGGGCCACATTTTATGCGAATTTTAGGCTAGTTTGTCGACAAATGTGTATATTAGTAATAGTATTTTTTTTATATGGCTTATGTGTTGGGCCTCGTGTTTAAAGTGTTGTTTTTTTTTGCTATATGGGTTTTTTTAATATAATGGGTTGTACGTTTGTGACCATATCGATTATTTTAAAGTTATTCGGTATCGAAGATGTTTCCGCGGGTATTTTTTTATCTGAATAAATCGGAACTTTTGTAATATTTTTTTTTCCACCTACTTTGTGCATACAAATTTTAAAAAAAAAACAAAAACAAAATAATTAAAAAAAAAACCAAAATTAGGCTGGCCCAAAATGGGAGCCCGTTACTGTAGCACAGTGGCCCGAAGTCAAAACGACTTTGTTTTTGTCCGTCAATGTGTATATTTATAATGCCTTCATTTTCTTCAATGTATATTTTAAAAAGATAGTGGGTGGTCTTTTTTTATTTTTGAAGATGCACAAAGAAAGAAACAGACAAAATTAAAATATGGCCCACATTGTAGTTATCATAGATAGATACCAGCCCTTTTGCCCAGGAATCAGGCTATGGGTGTCCACTCCACTTTTTGATTCCATTCATGATAAAGTATTGGTAACCAAACAATAAAAATGGATATCATATCCATTCCTTCATTGTGAAACTAGCATACCAAATGTACCCTAAGTTAGTTTGGATATATATGTAATTTCTATGCAAATTAGAGATATATATGTAATTCCCCCCAACTCAAAATTGACTTCCTTCCTGCAGTGTAATTCATTCATTCGGCCAGTTACATTGTTCCACATTCCTTGTGGAGTTATGGTCGAATGAAACCCTCGAGGTTGTGAAGAGTTGTTGCAATTATCCAAGTTTATGAGCCTTCAATGCAATGAGAAGATTGAGCCCCTTGAGTAACCCTTCAATGCAATGTAATCCTTTAGCTTCTCACACCTCCTAATCGGGCTTCAAATTCCAGAAAATTGAAATTGCACACATTCATTTGCATCCGTTGCATCTTTTATCGGATGAATAACCCAATATAATTATTGCGTTATACACATGTCATCAACATGACAAAGGATCTAATTTTTGAGTTTTGTTCAACACATCAAGAGGTAATTTTCTTTCTGTTTAATTAAGTATTTGTTTGGTTTTCTTAATTTAATATTTTTTGAATCGATGCATCAAAGAGAATGGCTTTTTGTTTTCGTAGTTTGAATTCATAGAATATAACATCATAGTTTCTTCTTTCTATATATTTTTACTGATTGGGTAGTAAAGCTAGTTTTTAATAATGTGCCGTTCAAAAAAATGTTAAGAACTTGATTATATAGCCTGCTTTCAACAATGTGGTAGTGAAGTGCATTATTCCAGGAACATCAATTAGTTGCATATCATAAACAATCTAACCTGCTTACAGCTCAGACACAGGGTATCCAAATGGTAACAGTTATAATTGTCAAATTGAAAGACATAAGTCATATTTAGAATGAGTTAAATTACATTGGGGTGGTTATTTGGTGTTATAGATCAGTCCAACTAGATTGATCAAAGCATGGAATCATTCCTGAGACGGCACATGACTTGGGATAACACCCTGATGGTGTTCTGGTTCTTTATGATGTGAAAAGCAACATGATAGCCTTCAAACCAATCTTGTTTGGTCTTGCTATATCATCCTTCGATCGTCAACTAATTGTTGATGATCCAGAAGGATCCCGATTTTGTTGCTGTTGTGGATCAAGAGCCATAATAAAAAAAGCTATGAAAATAAAATGGAAAAAAAAAGCAAGATGCATGATTGGTTGTTTTTAGGGACGTTGTGTCTTACAGCACCACCGATACGGTAAAGACACTAAAAAGTCAATTTTACCACACTTTTTTGTACACACTTTTAAATAGGTTGGGGGGGGGAAATAAAAAAAAAAAAATATTTGAGATTATTGACACATATTAAGTGTAATAAACTAGTTACATAAATTAAAGTGTGAACAAATTTTAAAAAGTTTTAAAGGTTTTTCACACTTTATTTGTGGCAAAATAAAAGTTCACACTTTTATAGGTGTGAGAAACCCATAATTTGTTCACACTTTCAGTGTGGATAATGCATAAAAAATACTGCTTGGTAGTCACTGATGATTATAGTAGATTTTCATGGGTTTTCTTTTTAAGATCTAAGGATGAAACAAGTGAGATCCTTAAAAACTTTATCAAAGAGGTAGAAAACCTAGTGGATAAGAAAGTTAAAATAATCAGAAGTGATAATGGGACAGAGTTTAAAAACAAAGTGATGGATGATTTCTGTAGGGAGAAAGGTATTAAAAGAGAATATAGTGTAGCTAGGACTCCTCAGCAAAATGGTGTAGCTGAAAGGAAGAATAGGACACTCATTGAGGCTGCTAGAACAATGTTAGCTGACTCTAAGTTACCTACAACATTTTGGGCAGAAGCTGTTTCTACTGCTTGCTATGTACAGAATAGGGTCTTAATAGTCAAGCCTCATAACAAGACTCCTTATGAACTCTTTAGAGGTATTAAACCAGCTATAGGCTTCATGAAACCATTTGGATGTCATGTTACTATTCTCAATACCTTAGATAAGTTGGGCAAGTTTGATGGAAAAAGTGATGAAGGTTTCTTTGTTGGATATTCCTTAAGTAGCAAAGCTTTTAGGGTATACAACATTAGAACCAGAAAAGTTCAAGAAAACTTGCATATTGGGTTCTTAGAGAATAAGCCTATGATAGAAGGAAATGGTCCAAAGTGGCTGTTTGATCTTGATTCTCTAACCAAATCAATGAATTATGTACCAGTGGTTGCAGGGACTCTTTCTAATGATTTTGCAGGTATACAAGGAGTTTCTGAGTCTAGTACATCTTCTAAACAAGATCAAGATAATCAAGATTGTATTGTAATGCCAATTTGGAAGGATGCTTCATACTTTGATGATGCTTCACCCAGATCTGTTGCTGATTCACAAATACAGGATCAAAATGGGTTACATGATGAGATTGATGATTCAGAAAAGACTCATGATGATAGCAGTCTTCAGAATAATGGTACTGCTGATCAACAAGTTAATACTGCCAGGCCAGAAGTTAATACTGGTAGTAGAGAAGTTAGTACTGCTGTCCCTGAAGTTAATACTGCTACTCCTGAAGACTTGGTGGGACCAAGTCCAACATCTGAAGACTCACATGTGGAGGACCAAGAAATTGAATTGGGGAACATTCCTCAATCTTATGAAGTCCCTACCACTCCTCACACAAGAATTCACAAAGATCACCCAATTGAGCATGTGATTGGTGATGTGCAGTCATCTGTTCAGACAAGAAGGATGAAAACTTCTTACTCTGAAAAAGGATTTCTTAGTGCTATATATGAAGGGAAGACTCATCAGGATCTTCATACATGTCTTTTTGTTTGTTTCCTCTCTCAGGAAGAACCAAAAAGAGTTTCTCAAGCTCTTAGAGATCCAGCATGGGTAGAAGCAATGCAGGAGGAACTTCTTCAGTTCAAACTGCAAAAGGTCTGGATTCTTGTGGATTTACCTAAAGGTCATCAGAAACAAAGTCAAAAACAAAGTGGGTATACAGAAACAAGAAAGATGAAAGGGGGATTGTCATCAGAAACAAAGCAAGACTTGTTGCTCAAGGACATACTCAAGAAGAGGGCATAGACTATGATGAAGTCTTTGCACCTGTGGCTAGAATAGAGGCAATAAGAATATTCCTGGCTTATGCTTCTTATATGGGTTTCACAGTCTACCAAATGGATGTCAAAAGTGCTTTCCTGTATGGTCAAATTGAAGAGGAGGTATATGTCTGTCAACCTCCAGGTTTTGAAGATCCTGACCATCCTGATAAAGTCTATAAAGTTGTGAAAGCACTATATGGACTTCATCAAGCACCCAGAGCTTGGTATGACACATTGGCCACTTATCTTTTGAGCAATGGCTTTCAAAGAGGACAGATTGATCAAACTTTATTCATCAAAAGTCAAAAGGGGCATATCTTGCTTGTTCAAATCTATGTAGATGACATTATTTTTGGATCTACCAAGAAGGAGCTTTGTGATGAGTTTGAGAAGCTTATGAAGGATAAGTTTCAGATGAGTTCTATGGGAGAACTTACCTTCTTTTTAGGATTACAGGTCCAACAGAGAAAGAAAGGCACTTCATTTCTCAATTTCAGGTCATTTTACGACTCCTATTATTCGTCACTGTTTATTTTGGTCCGATACGCGTTTACTTTTAAATTTACTTAAGCTAAATCGCGTAGACTAGAAATAATTATTTAATGTAAACGGTCATCAAATAAATTAAGGTTTACATCAACCAAGTGATATATAATAATTAAGAAGATAATTATTGACTTTGCGTATCTTATTTTTTTTATTGGTCACGTAAAAGGTTTACGTTTCGCAATAAAAATATATTTAGACACACCCTGAAATTTCCTAAACTCATCTATACTCAAACCGATGCCCACTTTTATACCCTTAACACAAAAATTAACTTATTTTGTGTCATTAACCCTCATAGGACCGGTCATGCCCTAACATACTAGTAAACAAATTAATTCCTTTTACACTATAAGTATTAACCAACATGTGCTCAATTTAAACTTAGCAAAGCCTTGTACAACCTTTAACTCATTAATGAAGTGTACTAAGGGTATCTAATACAACTCATACAAGATCAAAACTTGATCTTTTGCCCTCCTAGCCCACTACACGAGTACAAGACAAGCACACACAAATCTTCCCTAAATCTTGTACAAATATGTTTCATTACGAATGTGTACTTAGTCTAGTAGCATCTTTCACAAAATCTAGCATAAAATCTTGTACAAGCTAAGACCAATTAAAACTAGGTACTTGGTAAATCTTGCACAAGATTATACCTTGTGTTTTCCTTCCCTAAACGCCTCGTCACCCACATGAACCACTCAAGCAAATCTTGCAAATATCTTGTACCTCACACAAACCATTAATACATGTACTTTGGTACCCTAAACCACTCGTACGTCTTTAGTATTAGGACATGGTTTAGGAAATACTTGTGGCATAAAAGAGAGGTTAGTACAAGAGCTTTGCACACACATATCAAACTAGCAAAACAAATACTTTTCTTCTTCCTTCCTTTGTGTTTCTGCCAACAGACGCCACACACACCCTTATGTTTTTCTTGGTTTTAAGCTAACTTTTTCAGGATAAACAATGAAGTGTGAAATTGGTTACTCCATAATGTATTATTTGCGGGGAGGCAAAATGTTGGTTGTTCTTGAAGTGTTGGTTGTGACACCACACAACAAATGGTCATCAGTTCACCATGTCTAATAGACATCAAGAATTGACTAGTCCAGAGCAAACGGCTACTGGTAAAGACTTCTCAAATCCGTTGATAGTTGATAGTTTACTCAAAACTATATGGTCATCAATGCACCATGTTTTTACAATGAAGCATTGGCTAGTCCAAAGCAAACGGCTATTGGTAAAGACTCTACAAATCCGTTTATAGTTGATAGTTTACTCAAAACTATATGGTTATCATTGCACCATGTTTTACTAATGAAGCAATGGCTAGTCCAAAGCAAACGGCTATTGGTAAAGACTCCTCAAATCCGTTTATGGCTGGTAGTTTGCCAAAAACTACACTTTGTGTGAATTTGTGAGCTAAAACAAAAGAGAGAATTGGTGAGCTCAAAAACAGAAAGAGAGCTGTGTGAAAAATAGACAGAGTGAAAAGTGAGCCAAAAGAATTGAGAGATGAAATGTGAGCCTAAAAACAGAAAGAGAGATTGTGTGAAGTTATTCTTTTAGTCTTACAAACCTTTGGAGTTTGTACTGCTTATGGGTGGAGAAGTTAATACTGCTAGGCGTATTTTAGTACTGCTAGGCCAAAGTTAATACTGCTGGATGACCGTTAGTATTGTTTGGGCCTAACAGATTTTTCATTAATTAATAGAGCCGTTGAGATATTTCCGCCAAATACCTATGGAATAGGGGTTTGACCAATTGGACTTTCGTGCACCTACTATATATTCGAATGATTTATTCACGATAACTTCAAATTTCTTTATATTGGTCAACTAATATCTCTCTGTTTTCTCTATTAAATTGCAATTAACTTTCTCCAGCCTTCATTCTTACATACACGATCATATCCCACTCAATTACTCACAGTTTCATTCATGGCAAACTTGGAGTTTTGTGACAAGCACAACATGGTCGCATTTTTAGAAAAATCTACAGGGAGTGCAGGGTTTCATCAGATCATCGATTTCCTAAATCGAAGTCACATTTGCTATGCACTCACCAAGAAGCCAGAGGTTTGTGTCTCCTTTATCAAACAATTTTGGAGGTCTGCTGAAGCTTCTACTGATGATAATGGAGAAGTCAAGATTAATGCTACTATTGATGGTCACTCCCTGTCTCTCACCAAAGGATCTTTACGAAGACATCTAAAGTTAGCTGATCAAGATGGTATTACTTCTATTCCAAACTCAGAGATCTTTGAGCAATTGGCGCTTATGGGATATCACACTGACTCAGATAAGTTAACTTTTCAAAAGGGTGCTTTTTCACCTCAATGGAGGTTTCTTATCCACTGTATTCTTCATTGCCTAAGCCCAAAGAAGACTGCTTGGGAGCAGTTTAGTAGTAATATTGCAGCTGCTGTTATATGTTTAGCCACAAATAGGAAGTTTAATTTCTCTAGGATGATTTTTGAGCACATCGCCTCATAAACGAAATCGATACACTTACGAACTACGTTACTATCACTTCATGAATTATCTTGTTCTTGCCTTATGATACAATCTTTATCACACAAATTATTTTATTGACACCCTATAAGTCATTTAGCTATTACCTTGTAAATCATCATATGATTTCTAGAAAACCATGTTGTTGACATCCTATCAAGAACCATACGTCCACCTTGTGAATTATTTTGTCATCTTATAAAACTCTGTGATACTTCTTTATACATAACACAATTTTGATGAAAATGAGCATTGCATCGTTAGCCCTCAAATATACATAGCCTGATCAACTATGTATAATTCAGGAAGGACTATGCCACGCTGAGAGTAGTCACCATGTAACATTTGTAAATAAATCCATTTTCACATACATCCTTAAAAAACAAAGTTTTGTGTGCATACTCGTAAAACGTGTACTACATCGAGGTAAGTGAATGGAAACTATAAGCAAATAAAGCTGACCTTTACTCCATCCTACTATAAAGTTGACATCATCTTATACCAAATCCTAAGCCGAAAAGCCGAGACCTATCACTAGTCACCCTAGGACACTTCGCTATCGAATCCGCTCGCCACTAGAGAATCCATCCAAGCTAAGATCGGTCTGGCTCTTTTGCGAAACTCCACCAATGGAGACGGAAGCCACAATTCACACGAGGATAACCAAAGGAATGTGCAAACTGTGCGTCCTTGTTTCTACGCTGACTTTATGAAATGTCAACCTTTGGACTTCAAAGGAACTGAAGACATTGTCGGTTTAACTCGGTGGATTGCAAATATAGAATCAGTTTTCAATATCAGAAGTTGTGCTATTGAGAATTAGGTTGAGTTTGCCACCTGCACTCTGTTAAGAGCTGATTTAACTTGGTGGAATGGACAAATAAGAACCTTAGGTCCCGAGGCATACGCAATGACTTGGGAAGGACTCAAGAAAAAGATGACGGACATGTATTGCCTACAGGGTGAAATCCAGAAACTGGAGGTTGAGTGTGGAGCCCCAGGATATTTCAAGAGGGATTGTCCAAAGTTGAAGAATAAGGATGGAGGAAACGGGAATGCACAAGGCTGGGTGTATGCGGTCGGAAACGCAGAGAAGAGTGGGAATGCATCGAGGAACCCGGACTCAAATGTCGTCGCAGGTACATTCCTCTTAAACAACCGCTATTTGACACTGGTGCCGATAAAAGTTTTATATCTACCGCATTTAGTACCTTGATTAACATCATCCCAACTCCGTTAGGAAATAGTTATGACGTTGAATTAGCTTATGGGAAAATAGTCGGGGTATACATTATTCTACGGGGTTGCACTTAAAATTTCTTAAACCATCCGTTCAATATAGACCTAATGCCTGTAGAACTAGGTAGTTTCGACATTAAGAAGCTATCACGCCATGATCGTGTGTGACAGGAAACTTGTCTGAATTCCTTAAGGGAATGAAACCTTGATTTTCGCGATGACGAAAGTACTAACGGGAGAGAATCTCGGTTGACAATTATCTCATGTTCAAAGGCTCAAAGAGTAACATGGAAGAAAGGATGCAGAATCTCTGGCCACTTATATCTAGCCAATGAAAAGAGGAGGACAAGTCTAAGGAAAACAAATTAAAGACGTACCAATCGTCCGAGATTTTCCTGAAGTGTTTCCTGAGGACTTGTCAGGTCTTCCTCCGACTCGACTAGTGGAATTCTAGATCAACTTGATTCCAGGAGCCGTACCCGTAGCTCGAGCACGGTATCGATTGGCTCCATCCAAAATCTAGGAATTGTCGGAACAACTAAAAGAGCCTTTCGACAAACGATTCATAAGACCTAGTTCCTCACCTTGGGGAGCCCCAGTCTTGTTTGTCAAAAAGAAGGATGGGTCATTCAGGATGTGCATCGACTACCGTGAGTTAAATAAGCTGACAGTAAAGAATCGTTATCCACTTCTGAGGATCGACGATTTATTTAATCAACTCCAAGGATCCAATATTTATTCAAAAATAGATCTAAGATTGGGTTATCACCAGCTTAGAATGCGAGAGCATGACATTCCAAAGACGGCATTCCAAACTCGGTATGGATATTACGAGTTTCAAGTGATGCCATTCGGGATAACAAACGCACCTGCGGTATTCATGGACCTCATGAATCGAGTGTGCAAGCCTCACTTGGATAAATTCGTAATCGTCTTCATTGATGACATACTTATTTATTCAAAGGACAAGAAGGAGCACGAAGAACACCTTAAGATAATTTTAGAAACTGTATGCCAAATTTTCAAAGTGCTAATTTAGATTCTGAAAGTACAATTTCTCCGTAACAGTCATTGATACTAAGCATTGCTGTGAATCCAGCCAAGATAGAATCTATCAAAGATTGGACATCTCCTAAGACACCTACAGAGATCCGCTAATTCTTAGATCTTGCTGGTTACTATCAGAGATTCATCGAGAGATTTTCAAAGATTGCTAAATCAATGACCAAGCTTACACAGAAAGGAATCAAGTTGGACTGGGGTGAAAAGGAAGAAAACGCTTTTCAGTTAATAAAGCAGAAATTGTGCAGTGCTCCAATTTTGGCTTTACCTTAAGGAAGCGAGAGATTTGTGGTACAATTTTGAATGCGTTCCCAATATGGGCCTTAGGTGCTGTGTTAAGCAGAAAGATAAAGGTATTGCCTATAGGCTCTTGACGACTAAAAAATTCATGAGAAGAACTACTACCACTCATATTTAGAACTTGGGTGTGTATGTTTGCCCTCTAAAGATATGGAGACATTATCTGTACAGAACCAGATGCACCGTGTTCACCAACCATAAAAGTCTACAACACATCCTTGACCAAAAAGGGCTTAACATGAGGCAACGCCGTTGGCTAGAATTGCTGAGTGATTACGATTGTGACATTCGTTATCATCCGGGGAAAGCAAACCTAGTGGTTGATGCATTGAGCCGTAAGGAACGGATTGAGCCATTGCGGGTTCGAGCCTTAGTTATGACTATTGGCTTGGATCTTACCAAAAGAATACTAGAAGCTCAGATCGAGGCACTAAAACCAGAGAATCTTGGGAACGAAGATGTAGGCGGTATGATCAGAAAGGATATACCCAAGGAAAAGTTGAAACCACGCACCAATGGGACTTTATGTTTAAACGACAGGAATTGGTTACCTTGCTATAGAGACTTAAGATCTGTGATTATGCACGAATCCCACAAGTCGAAATACTCTATCCATCCTGGTTCCGAAAAGATGTACCAAGATGTGAAGAAACTATATTGGTGGCCAAACATGAAGGCTGACATCGCCACTTATGTTAGCAAGTGCTTGACGTATGCGAGGGTCAAGGCCAAACATCAAAGGCCATTAGGACTGTTAGTACAACCAGCAATACCCGAGTGGAAGTGGGATGATATCACGATGGATTTTATCACCAAGTTTCCTAAGTAGTCACACGGCTTCGACACCATCTGGGTAATTGTGGATCGACTTACAAAATCTGCTCACTTATTGCCAATAAGGGAGAATGATCCATTGGACAAGTTGGCAAGGTTGTACCTGAACAGGATAGTGGCAAGACACGGGATACCTGCTTCAATTATCTGTGATCGTGATGGGAGATTCACATCAAATTTCTGGAAATCATTTCAGAAAGCGTTAGGTACATATATAAGCATGAGCACTGCGTGTCATCCAGAAACCGACGGCCATAGCGAGAGGACTATTCAAACTCTCGAGGACATGCTACGTGCTTGCATGATCGATTTTGGCAAAGGCTGGGTTAAACATTTGCCATTGGCTGAGTTTTCATACAACAACAGTTATCACGCTAGATTAAAGGCCGCACCTTATGAGGCACTGTATGGTCAAAAATGTCGATCATTGATGTGCTGGGTCGAAGTTGGAGAAGCCCAACTGACTGGTCCGGAATTGATCCAAGAAACAACAGAAAAGATCGTTCTGATCAAGCAGAGGATGCAAGCTGCCCAGGATCGACCAAAGAGCTACGCTGATCGGAAGCGAAAGCTGATGGAGTTCGAAGTTGGGGATATGGTTATACTCAAGGCCTCACCTTCGAAAGGGGTTGTACGATTCAGAAAGCGAGGTAAGCTGAACCCAAGATATGTCGAACCTTTCAAGGTGTTAGCTAATGTTGGGAAAGTTGCCTATAGGCTGGAACTTCCTCAAGAGTTGAGCATAGTTCACCATACTTTCCACGTGTCTAATCTGAAGAAATGTTACGATGACAAACCATGAATCATGATGTAAAAAGGAATTCACATTGACGATAAGCTCCAGTCTGTGGAAGAGCCCATTGAAATCATAAAACAGGAGATCAAACGATTAAATCGAAGCCACACACCATGGGTTAAGGTTCGCTAGAACTCTAGGAGGGGTCCTAAGTTCACCTGGGAACGTGAAGATTCGTTCAAACAGAAATACCCATAACTTTTCACAAACCGGGCTCCGTCATACACTACAAGGTCTTAAGCTTTGAGGACAAAGCTCTTTTAACGGGTGGAGACTGTAACATTTCTTAATTTTAGGTCATTTTATGACTCTTATTATTCGTCACTGTTTATTTTGGTCCGATACGCGTTTTCTTTTAAATTTACTTAAGCTAAATCGCGTAGACTAGAAAAAATTATTTAATGTAAACAGTCATCAAATAAATTAAGGTTTACATCAACCAAGTGATATATAATAATTAAAAAGATAATTATTGACTTTGCGTATCTTATTTTTTTTATTGGTCACGTAAAAGGTTTACGTTTTGCAATAAAAATATATTTAGACACACCCCGAAATTTCCTAAACTCATCTATACTCAAACCGATGCTCACTTTTATACCCTTAACACAAAAATTAACTTATTTTGTGTCATTATCCCACATAGGACTGGTCATACCCTAACATACTAGTAAACAAATTAATTCCTTTTACACTATAAGTATTAACCAACATGTGCCCAATTTAAACTTAGCAAAGCCTTGTACAACCTCTAACTCATTAATGTAGTGTACTAAGGGAATCTAATACAACTCATACAAGATCAAAACTTGATCTTTTGCCATCCTAGCCCACTACACGAGTACAAGACAAGCACACACAAATCTTCCCTAAATCTTGTACAAATATGTTTCATTACGAATGTGTACTTAGTCTAGTAGCATCTTTCATAAAATCTAGCATAAAATCTTGTACAAGCTAAGACCAATTAAAACTAGGTACTTGGTAAATCTTGCACAAGATTATACCTTGTGTTTTCCTTCCCTAAACGCCTCGTCACCCACATGAACCACTCAAAACGAAATTTTGATGTACAAAAATTTATTAATGCCTAAAATTTTTAACTTGTTATAGTATGATATGCAATAAAATTTTGATGTAAAAAGTCAAAAGAAGTTGGGTACAAAAACGATTTTTTTTATGCACAAAAAAAGATTTAATGCACAAACGTTTTTTCATAATATTTTTCGGCAAAACTATCCACTTTTAGGAAAACTTCTTTCATAATTTTTTTATGCACCAACATACACAATATTGTGAAATTTTTTTAGAAATTTTCAAGAATTTAAAAAAAGAGAGGGATATATACGTAATTTTAAAACAAAATTAGGGATATATATGTAAAAATTAAGGGTGCGTTTGGTTTGTAATTCGGAATCACTATTGGTATGACTTTGAAAGGTGGGCGGAATGTAATGAGAGATTATAACTTCATTGCTTACGTTTGGTTAAAATATGGGTATTATAGTTATTATGGTGGGTCACACTCAAATATAACTACTATATTATTTTTTTCTTCTAGAAAATAACCTTAAATTCATGTCTATATATATCTGTGACTTCTAAAAATGAAAACGCAAATGATACTTTTTATTGTTTGACATTAAAACCGTCATTTTTTTTATAAAGTATAAAAAGTTAAATACGAAGTTGTTGATTTTTTTATGCATGATATGTTTTTTTACTATTTTTTTTGGTCATAGTTTGGGCAATTAACAAGAAAAAGAACCCGCGCGTTGCGGCGGGGCTAATTTTTTCCCGAATAATTTTTTTACGTTTCGTGGTGGTTTTTTTTTGGGCTATGCGTTATGGCGGGACTAATTTTTAATATTTTATTTTTTTGTATGATTCGGGGAAAAAAAATTGCGTTTGGACAGGCTAATTTTTTCCCAAATATTTTCTTTTTTTGGGACGGTCTTGTAAATTTTTTTACGGGAATTTTTGTGTAAGAAAATCGTAAATAGTCAAAAGGTGAGGGTCCGTTTTGTATTTTTTTTTCATTAGGGCCTATTGTTTTTGCTTAATTTTTTCCCGGATATTTCCATTTTTTGTACGATTCGGCAATTTTGTTTGCGTTGCGCACGGGTAATTTTTCCCGAATATTTTATTTTTTTGGGACGGTTCGATATCTTTTTTTTTGCCGCATGTATGTAAAAAGTTCGTGAAAAAAAAGATTGACGGGTTTTTTTTTTTGATTACATTTTTTTACGGGATTTTTTGTGTAAGAAAATCGTAAGATAGTTAAAAAGTTGACGGGACGTTTTGTAATTTTTTTTTCTTTGGGCCAGTTTTCAGGCTAAGTTTGGCTAGTTTTTTTTTTTTACTTTGGGCAGATTTTGGGCCACATTTATGCGAATTTTAGGCTAGTTTGTCGACCAAACTGTGTATACTTAGTATTGAGTATTTTTGTTTATATGGCTTATGTGTTGGGCCTCGTGTTAAAGTGTTCGTTTTTTTGTGCTATATGCGGGTTTTTTTATATTATGGGTTGTTAGTTTTGTGACCCATATCGATTATTGTAATGTTATTCGGTATCGAAGATCGTTTCCGCGGGTATTTTTTTATCTGAATAAATCGGTACTTTTGTAATATTTATTTGTTCCACCTACGTTGTGCATACAAATTTTTAAAAAAAAAACATAAACATAATAATTAAAAAATAAATAAAATTAGGTGGCCAAAATGGGAGCCCGTTTAATGTAGCACAGTGCGGCCCGCAGTCAAAACGACTTTGTTTTGGTCCGTCATGGTGTATTATTTTTATAATGCGTAATTTTCTTCAAAGTTTTATTTTAAAAAGAGATAGTGGGTGGTCTTTTGTTTTTTTTTTTTTTGTATTTTTGAAGAGATGCACAAAGAAAAAGAAACAGACTAAATTTAATATGGCCACATTTCTATTATCATAGATAGATACCAGCCCTTTTGCCCAGGAATCAGGCTATGGGTGTCCACTCCACTTTTTGATTCCATTCATGATAAAGTATTGGTAACCAAACAATAAAAATGGATATCATATCCATTCCTTCATTGTGAAACTAGCATACCAAATGTACCCTAAGTTAGTTTGGATATATATGTAATTTCTATGCAAATTAGAGATATATATGTAATTCCCCCCAACTCAAAATTGACTTCCTTCCTGCAGTGTAATTCATTCATTCGGCCAGTTACATTGTTCCACATTCCTTGTGGAGTTATGGTCGAATGAAACCCTCGAGGTTGTGAAGAGTTGTTGCAATTATCCAAGTTTATGAGCCTTCAATGCAATGAGAAGATTGAGCCCCTTGAGTAACCCTTCAATGCAATGTAATCCTTTAGCTTCTCACACCTCCTAATTGGGCTTCAAATTCCAGAAAATGAAAATGCACCTTCATTGCATCCGTGCATCCTTAATCCGGATGAATAAACCCTAAATAATTATTGCGTTATACACATGTCATCAACATGACAAAGGATCTAATTTTTGTGTTTTGTTCAACACATCAAGAGGTAATTTTCTTTCTGTTTAATTAAGTATTTGTTTGGTTTTCTTAATTTAATATTTTTTGAATCGATGCATCAAAGAGAATGGCTTTTTGTTTTCGTAGTTTGAATTCATAGAATATAACATCATAGTTTCTTCTTTCTATATATTTTACTATTGTGTAAAGCAGTTTTAGATAAGCAGGGACTAATACCCCTTTCTCATCTTATGGTCATAAAGACACTGATTATTTGGAAAAATAGGTTTATCGATGTATGCTCCTATTAAACTTTCAGTGTTCAATTTCTCATATATTTAAAATAGTATTTAAGATAATGCAATCACATACCGACTAAACTCCTTTTGGTGTAAAAAGTTGATTTTAATGCATATACTTCTAATTGTGATATGCAGGAACGTACATCTGCAACATGGCGGCTACAAATAAGACGGTGAGCGATCCGTCAGGGTTTGGAAACCAATGACAGTTATTTGCATAGTTTCAGTTTGCAAGGCATACAACTAATAGTAAGGTTGTTACTGTTCTGCACGCTTACCATATATCGGTGACTAATCGTAGTTCCTAATTTTTTAATCATATTTGTCCGTTTCTGTTTCTGTGTTGAGATCAGTTCGTACCATTATGATCCCGTGCATCCAAAAAAAGAATTAGATTGGAACAAATGTGAACATGATTATAGGCCTCATGCAAATGAATGTAAAGGAACTGATTTAGATAGAGCCAATGGATTATACCCGAACACCAAGCAAGGAAGAGGATCATGATGGTACTATTGAGGTACATATGCTTTTCTGTTTATATGACGTGATTTCGACTGCACTAGCTTAAACAGTAAAGAGCTTGAGCATTCTTAGGAGAAAGTTAATGTGTAATCAGAATGTATTATTGTAATGCCCTGAGTGAGAACCTATTAGTTGGCTGGTGGTTAAAAGCATAATTTACAATAGTGGTTTGTAATTTATTACTGTCAATGTGAGTGAAGCAACTAACTCAATTTATAGGCAAAGTGCGTGAGGCTATATCGGTTGAGCCTTGGAGGGCAGTATCAATCCAGAGATTAGATGTGCCTTGGTGGTGACTGATTAGTTGGTAAGCTGGGGTGATACCATTTATTTTTTTAGATTGAGGAACTAAATTGATAAGAGTAAGTTAATATATGGATACCTTGCAACCATACCTGTATCATAATTCAACGTTGACCTCAAATCAAGTGATACTTTAGCACCTTCGCAATCACGGCATATATTACCAAACAAAGTCGCTCCATAATATTTAATGAATGCCAATATTTTACAGCCTAAACCAAATAAAGCCTAAAAACCATTACTCAAATGAATGTATCAAAATCCATGTAGACCAAATTAAGTTTTGATGACATATACATGGATGGTCAAAACTTAAGTACTATGAATTTAGTGGCAGATTGTTACCCTCACCTGATCATTTTGGTAAATCCAAGGCTTAATTTGACTAGATAATTGCCAAATTTTCATTTTAATATTTTACTATAACTAATCTTCTATTCATATTAAAGGTTCTATAATATTTTAATATTTTAATATTAAAGGTTCTATTCATTTTAATATTTTAATATTTTAATATTCCTCGGGTGAGTTCTCGGTTAAATCAACTCGTCTTTATATTGACGATTACCTTCTGCCTGCGGTAGGTGCCCCCACTAGATGGGTTAAGGAAATCCCGATTAAAATCAATATTTTGGCTTGGAAAGTGAGTTTGGACAAGCTTCCAACAAGGCTAAACTTGTCGCTCCGTGGGATTGAAATTCCTACTATTAGCTGCCCTATTTGTAGTTCCGCGGGTGAGTCTTGCTCTCATCTTTTATTCTCATGCAATATGGCTCGTATTCTAATAAACAAAGTGGCTCGTTGGTGGGAGTTGGATATCCCGGATTTATTGTCTTATGAAGAATGGCTTGATTGGTTTAAAGTTCTTCGTCTTCCTAAAGGCATTAAGGATATTTTAGAAGGTATCTTCTATGTTATGTGGTGGGTGATATGGAAATTCCGTAATCAGTCTTTGTTTGGAAGTTCCCAACCGCGTAAAGATCTGCTGTTCGTTGAGATTGTTTTACTCTCTTTTACTTGGTGTTCTAATAGGTGTAAAAATAATTTTGATTGGATCTCTTGGTTGAAATGTCCTAAATCCTTGTTTTTGTAATTTTTCTAGCGTCTTGCTAGTCTTTTAATACAATTTGCCGTTCAAAAAAAAATGTTAAAGAACTGCAATCTATATAGCCTGCTTTCAACAATGTGGTAGTGAAGTGCATTATTCCAGGAACATCAATTAGTTGCATATCATAAACAATCTAACCTGCTTACAGCTCAGACACAGGGTATCCAAATGGTAACAGTTATAATTGTCAAATTGAAAGACATAAGTCATATTTAGAATGAGTTAAATTACATTGGGGTGGTTATTTGGTGTTCTAGATCAGTCCAACTATTGATCCAAAGCCTGGAATCATTCCGAGGCCGGCCTGACTTGGATAAACCCTGAATCTGTACTTTATGATGTGAAAAGCAACATGATAGCCTTCGAACCAATCTTGTTTGGTCTTGCTATATCATCCTTCGATCGTCAACTAATTGTTGATGATCCGGAAGGATCCCGATTTTGTTGCTGTTGTGGATCAAGAGCCATAATAAAAAAAGCTATGAAAATAAAATGGAAGAAAAAAAGCCAGATGCATGATTGGTTGTTTTTAGGGACGTTGTGTCTTACAGCACCACCGATACGGTAAAGACACTAAAAAAAGTCAATTTTACCACACTTTTAAATAGTGTGGAAAATATTTTGAGATTATTAACACATATAAATGTGTAAAAAAATAGTTACAGAAATAAGTGTGAACAAATTTTAAAAAGTTAAAGGTTTCCACACTTTATTTGTTGCAAATAAAAGTTCACACTTTAAAATGTGAAAAACCCATAATTTGTTCACACTTTCAAGTGTGGACCCCATTTGTAACACCCAAATCCTCCACACTTCTCACACAAGAGGAAGTGTGGAGGATATGGGTGTTACAAATGGGGTCGACACTTGAAAGTGTGAACAAATTATAAATTTTTTCACACTTAAAAATGTGGACTTTTATATGCAACAAAAGTAAGTGTGAAAACTATTTGTTTTTCAAAATTTGTTCACACTTATTTATGTAACAAACTTTTACACAATTATAAATGTGAATAAACTCATTATATTTTACACACTTTTTAAAGTGTACAAAATAGTGTGGTAAAATGACATATTTTTTGTATTGAGACATGTTACTTCGATCGTTTAATATATTGTTGGAGTAAATGAAAGTAATAACTTTTGATCGAAGCCACCGGTTGGTCAAAAGAATTTTTTCTTTTGTTGACTTCTTTCGATTGTCATTTTGAATATGATTGTTCGTACGTAGTATCTGATGGGAGAATTTATTTAGTTGCTTGTTTGAGAATGGATGTTTGTGAGATATACCAATTGGAATTTTGGCTTAAAATTAGTACTTCTTTGAAAGTTGTTCGTTTAGTGATTAAGATTTTCACATCGGTGTAATAATTCTGAGTTCGGTTTGGAAATTGTTTGGGTTGGTTCGATAGTTTTGATGGCCCAAAGTTTTGATCGTATGGGCATCGTTATTATGGGTATTTGGTATTTGGTATTTGGTATTTGCACCGGGTTTGATTGGTATTGGTATTAGTATCGGCATTGAATGGTTCTGGTGGCCCGGTTATGTTGAGTACGCTTGGTTTTGCATGTTTCTGCCTAGTTACACGTCTGCTTTACACATTGCAGATTGCAGATGGGTTTGGTTGCTTGGTTACATGTCTGCTTTACGGATTGCAGATGTGTTTGGTTCCACTTGGTTTCGTATGATTCTGCCTGGTTACACGTCTGCTTTAGATTGCAGATGTGTTTGGTTGCCTGGTTATACGTCTGCTTTACAGATTGCAAATGTGTTCGGTTCAGCTTGGTTTCACATGATTTTGCCTGGTTACACATCTACTTTTTTGGTTGCTACAGATTGCAGATGTGTTTGGATCTAGTTCTGCTCTGATTTATATGCACCTATTTAGATTGCTTCGGATTAAGACTTCGTCTAGCATCGAGTCTGCACTCTGAGACGCTCCGCTCTATGTTTGTTTTTTAGTTTTTGCTTATTTTATGTTTGGCAAACTCCTAATGTTCACCGCTGTAGCATTGTGAGTTAGGGGGAGTTAGATAATAAGGCATATAGGTCAGGCCCACTTGTTTAGGCCCGTTTAGCTTTTAGAGTTTCATTTTTATTTGTCCTATAAATACTCGTTGTATTCTCTTTGTTTAAATCAATTCAATAAAGCTTTGCATTGTATCTTTAGTTTCTACAATTATTACTGTATATTTTGTAATTAGTGTCTAAGTTCATAACTAATTGGTAAGA
This sequence comes from Tanacetum coccineum, assembly GCA_026074375.1. Taxonomy (NCBI): domain Eukaryota; kingdom Viridiplantae; phylum Streptophyta; class Magnoliopsida; order Asterales; family Asteraceae; genus Tanacetum; species Tanacetum coccineum. The sequence goes on from BQNB010003545.1 coordinate 79,159, forward strand.
CTATCATGTAAGTTATCATCAAAATTAGAGTCCTTTTTGGGTTACCTCAATGAACAGTAAAGAGAAGATAATAAGGTAACATGCATTATGATGGTTTTTTTGGGATTTTCCCCACATTGCCCAAAATAGTAAACCAACCCACTCTTTTGGATATAAATAGAGGGGCATTGCCAAGGTCTTCCATTTTGCTTATTTCCTTCTTTCTTATTCTTACTCATTGTAAGATTCTTTCATGTAACGGGACCCTAGGAGTTCGGATTTGAATTCTTTTCTCTTTGGTTCGTGGGTGTGGGCTATTAGAGGTACTCTCATTTGGGTACTTGCCTCCAAGTTCGACCAAGGTGGTCCGCGTGTGAGAAATCCGATTTTCTCAAAGGTTAGTATTTTCTTATTTATTTAATTATTCATTCATTTAATTATTTTAAGTTGCTTTTAGTTAATTAGGTTTAGATCCTTTAGGGTTTAGTTCTCTTCTTGCCATAGATTAATTGTTATTTCCGCTGCGTGTTAATCTAGTTAGGGTATAGAAAACCCATCAGTGGTATCATGAGCATTAGCTTAATTCTATTAGCATTTAAATAGTAGATTATTAATGTAACATTTCTTAATTTGAGGTCATTTTACGACTCCTATTATCCGTCACTGTTTATTTTGGTCCGATACGCGTTTACTTTTAAATTTACTTAAGCTAAATCGCGTAGACTAGAAATAATTATTTAATGTAAACGGTCATTAAATAAATTAAGGTTTACATCAACCAAGTGATATATAATAATTAAGAAGATAATTATTGACTTTGCGTATCTTATTTTTTTTATTGGTCACGTAAAAGGTTTACGTTTTGCAATAAAAATATATTTAAACACACCCTGAAATTTCCTAAACTCATCTATACTCAAACCGATGCTCACTTTTATACCCTTAACACAAAAATTAACTTATTTTGTGTCATTAACCCTCATAGGACCGGTCATGCCCTAACATACTAGTAAACAAATTAATTCCTTTTACACTATAAGTATTAACTAACATGTGCTCAATTTAAACTTAGCAAAGCCTTGTACAACCTCTAACTCATTAATGAAGTGTACTAAGGGAATCTAATACAACTCATACAAGATCAAAACTTGATCTTTTGCCCTCCTAGCCCACTACACGAGTACAAGACAAGCACACACAAATCTTCCCTAAATCTTGTACAAATATGTTTCATTACGAATGTGTACTTAGTCTAGTAGCATCTTTCACAAAATCTAGCATAAAGTCTTGTACAAGCTAAGACCAATTAAAACTAGGTACTTGGTAAATCTTGCACAAGATTATACCTTGTGTTTTCCTTCCCTAAACGCCTCATCACCCACATGAACCACTCAAGCAAATCTTGCAAATATCTTGTACCTATCTCAGTACCACACACAAAAACCATTAATACATGTACGTTGTAACCCTAAAACCACTGTAAAATTCATTATTTTTTTTTTTTTTTTTAAAGTTTTTTTTTTTTTTTTTTTTTTTTTTGTATAAGGTATTAGAGGACATGGTTTAGGAAATACTTGTGGCATAAAAGAGAGGTTAGTACAAGGGCTTTGCACAGCACATACAAACTAGGCAAAACAAATACTTTTTCTTCTCCCTTACCATTGAGTACATGCCAACAACGCCACACACAAACCTAATAAAACTATGAACAACATAAACACTAAAAAACAGACACGAACCCATTTACTAACACCTACAAACTAAGAACCCAAGTGGGTTAACTCTTTTAAAGGATTCTAGCAATCGGGATTTCCCATTCGGGATTTGCTAAACACCAACTTATCCGACGTCATGTCATCTTATTTCTTCTCACTCTAGGACCTTTGTAAGTCGACACTCATTCTAAACCATCTTTCATTTCATGTTATACGTATTTGACACGTTGTGTTAAGATAAATGGGTTACAAATTCGTAACCCGTTCCGTCTCATTTCGTTTCGTTTGTTATATCGACTTGTGTGGTGTATAACATGACCCTCATTCTTAACATAAGTCATCCCTAGACAATCATAAGCTTACTTGACGTCTCTTGAACTCAAAAACAAGAATAACATTTGCATGAAACGTTTAAGCTTTTTGTTTAATGATTCCATACGTAAACTTTTTGTGAAAAACACGTTGGCTCTGCAAGGGGACTTAGAACTAGCATAATGCGTTTTACCCGACTTATTTAATAAGACATGGTGGCTTATTCGATTTCATAAGACTCGAAAACAAGAATAGGTTGTAAAATGTAATATAAGTCGAAGTTCATACACGATACTTGGGACGTAAATATACGCAAAACCACACGTAAACTTTGTCTTGCAAATGGTTAGCTCGGTTAAGGAGGCAGTGTAGTATCTAAATGTGATTTTGCATGAAAGAAACATAGCTTAAACGAGCTTATTTAAGCCCATTGAGGGCATAGCAGGCTCACGAGCCCAACCCACTGGCCCATTAGTCATTTTTATAAGCTTATGGCTTATTTGATAAGCCATTAAGCTTGAAGGAGCTTAACGAGCTTATGTAGCCACGAGCTTGGCTTAAAGCCTACCTAGGCTATGTTTGGGCCGCAAAGCTCAAACAAGCTCATGAAGCTCATTCAATAAGCTATAAGTTGACAAATAGCTTATCTAATAAGCTCCAACAAAAAACTTAACCTATTTTAAGCATGAGAAGCTTATGGACCTAATTGGATTAACTATACACTTAGAAAATACCTATCGGACCTTTAATGGACTCAAAAGCCCATTTACACGGCTTATGGCTTATTGGGATAAGCCAATAAAGCCAAAACAGCTTATTTACATTAAGTAACATAATTTGAATCTAAACCTAATTAAAGAACTAGTTAAACAACCTTATTGGACCGTCAAAAAGCGCCTATTTAAAATTTGTTATTGTGACCGAAAAGCCCAATAATAAGAGCCCACTTAATCTCAACCACTTATTTCCAAAGTAAACAGCTTATTGTGCTTATTGAAGCTTAATGAAACCTATCCCCACTTTTTAGAAATTAATTGGGTTTAAAATGCAATTTTTACAAGTTAAGGGACTAAAAGTGACAATATCGAAACTTGGTTGTTCAAAACTGTAAACTTACTGCTTTTAGAAGTTTAGGGACTGTATTTGACCTTTTAAAAACTTAAGGGGCTGTTTGGAACTTGTTTGGACTATAAGTGTAACTTTTCTAAAGTTAAAGGACTAAAGGTGTAAATAGGAAGACCTTAGGGCTAAAAGTGTAAATATATTTTTTTCAAGGTATGGTGATACAATTTGTGACATTTCTTGGAAAGCTAGTGGAATAAAAATATAATTTGCAAGTCATAAGGGTCATAACGTAAGGTGGAAACTAAAGGACCAGCATGCTAACTTTAAGATAGTTTAAGGGGTAAATAATGTAATATAGAGTTTTTATTCATTATTTGATAAATAGAATACTTTAAATATTTTTACGAAATAAATCAACGAGATTTATTAACTCGATTGATAAATATGAATATTTATTAATAAACACTATACCTATATATAATAGGTTATATATAATCGTACCACCTTCCGAAGCCAACAACTTCCAACAAAAATTATGAACATAACACGTACGCACCATAAGTATCGATAACATGATGACATTGAAATCTCAAAGTCATTGAAATTCATAATAGAGTCGTTATCCTAAATATGTCGACTAAGACTTGCCCGTATTTACTTAGGTATTGACGTTGTTAAAATCACCCTTTTCTAGTAACTATGGTGTATTTGCATGTTTTTATAATAAATTAAATTTATTTACATCCTATGGGAGAGAACATGCATAGTTTTAAAGATTTGACTCAAGTGAACCATATTAATTGTAAACTAAGATTACGATATTTCCTGCGTAAGCTATAACCCACTGGGGGCCCATTAATCATGAACTGTCAATTGCTAGAGAAGCGAGCGAGAATGTTATAAATATATCTAAATTGGGATGACATCCCCTTCGACTTAACTATCTAATCGACCGGTAGCGAACTACATAACATGTTGGTATGAGGTGTGTGTTTCAGGTTAGAACATCATACAGGGCAATGTTGGCAATATTTATATTGCATTCATACATGTCGAGCTTCAGTGTCATGAGCTTAGGGAATTGTAATACCATTTTGTGATGGGTGCACAGGTTGCATAATCACGGGGAAATCTTGTCTGTCCTACACATTATTTACAATAATACCTATAGAAAATTCAAAAAAAAAAAAAATACCAACCTTAAATGTAAGAACAATGTGATAAAGAATTATTTTTCTCAGCTCAATGAGGCACGAGGTGCTTAGGATACATTGGGGTCACTCTTTTAGGGAGTCATGCATTAAAGATTTGGAGTCATTACATTTTAGGATTGGTATGAGCTAGAACCCTTGTTATCAAATGTTGAACAATTTAAGCCGTTAGGCTTGGTATTAAACTAATTTCAATAAATCCAATGTATCATGTTTTAAACGACTCTTTTAGAGTTCGTTCTCATATCTTGTGCTATGAACTATAGAAGTAACGCTCCAGGATACTATACATTCTGCTGCGACCCTCGCAGATTTGGGGCTGTTATCAGATTGGGAATCAAAGCCAAGGTTTATATAGAACCAGGTCAAAATGTTTTTGCTGTACTATAACCATATTGCAAACAATAAATACATACAAAGGGGTTTTTCACGGGACATACATACACTAGTTGTTTGCATTTGTTAGTTTTACTAGATGCTTACATGATGCATATACGTGTTCTAATTATAGTATGTACGTTACTATGAGGATATTATGTATACATACAAAGATGAGTTTACATTCTTTTACACATACTCTACCATTATTTATATGAGAGTTATTACATAAACACTAGAACAGTTCTTTTACAGACGTAGGTAGACGATAAAGCTCGTATGTTCTAAAACATTAATCTAATTATACCATCATTCGCTATACCGTCATTCACACCACCCCTTATTCATACCATCGTCCATTCGTACCATGATGCATTTCATTTCGCCATGTCACATTTTCATCCCTGCCATGTGTGCATATTCATTCACCATGCATCACCTTGCATCGTGCTTACCTTTCATACTGCACGCATCCTGCATGGTTTCATATAAAGACGACTTATATAAACTTTTGCTTGTGCAGGTCATGGCCGCACCCACTATTCCGGTCTCTACTGAGGAGAATATTGGGGACCCGATTGATATCAGGATAGATATCATTCACCCAGAGCCTGACGCTGTAGTTGCTTTTCCTGCAGCGACCGTTATGAGGACACTGGCCCAACACGGGGAGGCTATACGAGGCATACAGGAGCATTTATTAGGAGTGCCCATACAGGAGGAGGTGATGGCTCTAAGATTAAGGGTAGACATTGCAGAGGCAGAAAATACTTCGTTGCGTACTAAGATTAAGACTATGGAGGTAATCGGGAAGATTACTCGTAACCATGAGAGGCAGGCCCGTGAAAAGATAGAGCACCAGTTGGGTTTGATTCAAAAGGAGCTAGAGAGTCTTAGGCGCTCGAGGCTCCCATGATTAGTCATCATGGATTTTTACCTCTAGAGCTTTTGTCTCATTATTTATGTATTATCTTGTATTGAAGGATTGTAGTACTAAGAAACCATGTAGTATTTTGGAGGGAAGAATCAACGAACCCCATCATCTATCAAATTATGGTATTATGAAAACTTTGTCAATTTTGTTTCAACTCTCTATCTATCCATGCAAACCATCTACTAAAACATTATGACTATTTCGTTGTCCCTCATAAATTGTTTCCATGGTCAATTTTCAAACCATTTTGTTAGCAATTCATAGACAATTTGTCACCACAACATGAACCCTTTACTATTACATTATGAACTGTCACGTGATACCGTCAAAAACTCTTTTGATATCATCTCATAAGCAATTTCAGTATCGTCTCATAAACAAAATCGATATCACTTACAAACTACGTTACTATCACTTCATGAATTATCTTGTTCTTACCTTATGAAACCATCTCTATCACACAAATTATTTTATTGACACCCCATGAGTCAGTTAGCTATTACCTTGTAAACCATCATACGATTTCTAGAAAACCATGTTGCTGACATCCTATCAACAACCTCACGTCCACCTTGTGAATTATCTTGTCATCTTATAAAACTATGTGATACTTCTTTATACGTAACACAATTTTGATGAAAATGAGCATTGCATCGTTAGCCCTCAAATATACATAGCCTGATCAACTATGTATAATTCAGGAAGGACTATGTCATGCTGAGAGTAGTCACCATGTAACAATTGTCAAAAAAAATCCATTTTTACTTACATCTTTCCGAATATCATTAGACGAATCCGACAATGAAGATTACATGGTAATTTTTGACGAAAATTCATTTTTATATAAAATAATTTCTGTCAATGATTTGAAAACGGATTCATGAAAAAAAAGAAATCCCTCAAGCCTTCCAACATCCAAGCCTACGTTGATTATCTAGAATAGAATGTCGACTACATCGATGATTTCAAAAATGAATTCCAGCCAAAGTATAAAACGATGCTTAACGTCAAAACCGAACTTGATGAATTGAACCTCCGTAAGTTACTGAACATGTCAGTAACTCTCTGAAACATCATTGTCCGAGATATGATAAGAGAACAAAACGTTTTGCCACTTAGTAATTCATTTCCGCTAGACAAAGTTTTCCCAATGATCAAAAATGATTAAGAACATGATGATAATTTTGATAATAGCACAGCCTAAGGATGTAACAAAGATAAACAGATTAAAAAAAAAAAAAAAATGAAACTTCAGAGAACAATTTACGATAAATCCAATAAAGTCTTCAACGAAGTTTTTTTATCATAACATTGGACGCAAATATCGTTATTTGGAATTATTACTTAAACGAAATACTATTCTTTCTCATTATGAATTTATATGTGACGTTTGGCATTCCGTTCGACCCTAAGCAGTATTATAAGGATGGTGATTGTGCGATAATGTTACGGAGGCCAAGGTAGGTTTTCTTTGTTTTATTTTGGGAAAATTGGTCTCCAAAATGTAACGGCGAATAGGATAAAACCTATACGGTGTATCCACTGTTTTTAATAAAGTTGACTAAGGCAACAAAATTCACCAATACGGCGTATCATGCAAACCTCAATACGGCGTATTGAGTTTGGGTATAAAAACTCAACCAATACGGATCTTTTTTTAATAGACTTCTCAATTAAAGAAAAAAAAATTCAAAAAATCAATTTTTTTTAAAAATGAGATAAATATTTTTTTAATAGACTTTACCATTTTTTTAACCCATCTCACTAACCCAAGCTACCTAACATAATAACATCTGATGTTCAAAGATCTTCAAACAAAAATACCCATCATCTATGTATACATACCGAAAAAAAATCATAACAAAATACCCATCATCATTAAATCTATCCTTAGAGCATCTCCAATGCATAAAACAAAAATGACTTTTTACTATTTGTAAAAGTCTTTTAAAGGGTTTTTTTGCATTGCATTACAAGGTTTTAAAAGACTTTTTAGATACTTTGCAAACTAAAAGTCATTCATGAAACTCATAGTTATAAAATGAGTTATGCATTTAATGCATTAAATGCAAAAAGCTATAAAAAGCTTTTTGCATTCGAGATGCTCTTAGAAAACAAGAAGTGAAGAACACAAAACCCATTTGAAGTTGTAATAAATAAACAAAACATGAGTCAACAACTCTACTAGTTAAGAAGTCGATTGAGGATGGAGAGACTAACAAAACATCTGATTGACACATTTTTATACAGCCACCTCAGTGTGATGTTTTAATAACAGGTTCTAAGAGACATTGGTGATGGATATGCATTATCTCAATTTTAACGAATGTAAAGGAAGGAGATCCATACGAGGTAATCATTTGAATTCATTAGGTTTTAAATTCACATCTCATTCATTTTGATATGAAATAGGAGCTCTTTGTGCCATTACATTTATCAACATGGTGAGGAGTTTCGGGAATTAGAAATATATCATAAGGTATTATTGTTTAATGTTTCCCATTAAGAAATTCTCTGGATGATTTTGCTTTTCTGTGTATTTTTACACCCAAACACCCCCTAATACAAACAGCCACACAAGACACAACAGGCATCACAACAATCAAATCCAACACAAGCACAAATATGTCATCATCATCGTACAACCACCAAGACGTCATTTAATCTCATCAATAACCAAAAACAAAACATGCTCCATATGTCTAAACAACAAAATATCAAAACCCACCCTCTTGTTTACACGCTTATTGCACTGATTGTATTCTTAAATGGAGTGAGTTTAAGAGGGAATGTCCACTTTGTAAACCTAAGTTTACTTCATTATTTGTTGAGATTGATGTTGAATCTGTTACTTATCGGACACTTCATTTGTCGAAAGATGTTACCGGACCGACTATTAATGTGGGTGGGTTCAGGTTTAGAACAAGGGCTCAAAGAAGGTACAACTTTTAGTATTAACTTATTGGGTCCCAAAATTTTATGTCTAGTTATGTGCCTAAAACTATGTGTCATTAGCTTATTGGTTTATGCTTAATTACGTACCTTTGTTATAATTAATGAAATAGTGACACCGAGATTTAAGCATAGAATTAGGCATGAGTTTAGTCCTTGTGATGATCACTATTTCATGAAGTTCTTTTTTATAAATAGAAGCATTAGCTGGAAAAAAGAGTAAACTGCAAAAATCATCCTTGTGGTTTGTACTTTTTGGCACTAATCATTCCTAATCGAGACTATTGGCACTAATCATCCCTGAGTGATGAAACGTTCGGCAAAAATCATCCTTGTGTGTTTTAAATGACATAATTACCCTCCATATGATAAACTACCTGATGATTTTTGCAATTTACTAAAAAAACTAATGTTACAATTATTATTATTATTATTATTATTATTATTATTATTGTTATTATTATTATTATTATTATTATTATTATTATTATTATAAATCACTTTATTTGTAATTTACTTATTTTATTTTACAAAAAATTATTAGGAAGCCGAGATATCATCTAGGCCGCCACTCCTTGATGTGTGTGTTTATCTGACTGGGGCTTCCGCCTTTGACACAAACCAGGATGGCTGATTTTATTTCCCCTTCACATGTTTACGTTGTGCCGCATCAATCAGCCATCATAGTTTGTGTCAAAGGCGATAAATGTAACATCCGAGAATTTTCGAATTTAGAATGACGATGTCAATCTTTGACTTTTAGGGTCTGGCTTGACTTATAAAAACGATCATCTAAATCACGTTTTCACGACTCGGACTCTAAAGCAATTTGATGTGGAATGACATTCCTGACAACTTTTTAGTTGCCGAACCTGGAATACGAGCAAAGGGCTAACACAGCAACGCAACAATTTTTTTTATTTTTTAATTGCTGTCTAACAATATACAACCGACACACAAAAACAATTAAATTTGTTTTTGGTTATCAAATTTAATTAATAAAAATTATTAAATAAATAATCATTATTCTAAATAAAAGCGTTTATGAATAACGCGACTATTCCTGAGTTGAAATTTCCATTTTTTATTTCAGACGGAGCGAAACCGGTTCACAAAAGAATAACAGAAATCTTAATTAAATGTTACTAAAATATTTCTAGAAATATTGATCAAAGTAAAACACATTCTTATCAGAAAAATGATTATAAAAACAATGGCGCAAGTTTCGAGATTTGAATCGGTCGTTAAGTCGCTCAAATGAGTCCCGAACCGATATTTATAAAAGTATAACAAAAATGTTACACTTTTAACCCCCCAACAATTATAACTTTTCATTTTAAATTTATATATATATAAATTACTTATACATCTTTTTCATTTCATTTCCATCTTTTACACATACATCTCTTCTTCTTCCCCAATTATCCGGCCACCACTCCCCCACCGCCGGCCACCTTGCGCCGCCGCCGGAAAACTTTTCCGGCGGGATTTTTCCGGCAAGACCAAAAAGGCTCCTCGTGGGCCGATCTACTCGATCCCCTACACCACTCTCTCCCACGCGCCTTATATCACCACCATCACCACCACCGAACCCACGCCACACCCACAGCCGCCGTGGGGTGCGTGTGGTTATAAAAAAAAAGGTGCGTTTGTTTGTGTGGCTAGCACCATAAGGGATGCGTTTGGTTGTGTTTTTACAAGAAGGGTGCGTGTGGTTTTAGTATAAACACTAAGGGTGCGTTCGGGTCATGGTTATAACACCAAGGGGTGTTCGTTTCTGTGGCAGCCGACACCAAGGGTGTGTTTGGTCCGGGTTGAAGCCACCACGACCCACAAGGTTTTGCAGTGGGTGTCGGTCAAACAACCAGCGTGTGCGTTGTTTGTTGTAAACTGATTAAGTGCGTTTGGTTTTATCATAAACAGCCGGGGAGTATGTTGTCGAGTTGATTTAGCAGCTATGTTGAGAATTGTTTAAGTATAAACACCTCAAGGGTGCGTGTTGGTGAATTCTACCTGATCACAAGCAGTATTTATACTGATTAACGAGGAACCGTGGTTCTTGCAACCTTATTCAACAGAAGTGAACAAAGACACTTTCGTTTGCTTATTACTAACATATTCTTGCAGGAATCCCCGACGGTAGCAGCTGCTGGCAAGAGACGTGTCAATTCACAACCCCATGCTCACACTTAATATTCCTAATCAAAGACATCATGATAACTGAAAGACCTACAACACAGCTTCTGCAACTCTGAAGTGTGCTATCATGATCCATAAAAGTGTGAGCATGTCGGTCCAAAGGTCACAACATTACATGGAGGCAATACCACAAAAAGGATGATTAAGAGATTTACTGTGGCTGACGATCTCAAAGAAAGCTTAAAGATCACACAAGTCAAAGGAACTAAGCTCAAAGAACACCACATTATGTACAAAGAAATCGATGCATAAAGAATCAAAGACTACGAGCTGAACACAAGATCAACTTTACAGAGCTTAAATTAGTATTTTCTTGGGTGACCTCCCTTAGGAGGAGATTGTTAGATATTAGAAAAAGACTCGGTCACCCCTTGTATTTTACCATTTATTATTGCTCGTAGTTAAGTAGTTAATGTATAACATTCGGTAATTGGCCGGGTATTAAACCCAACATGTAAGCCCACTACTAAGGCCTTATGGCCGGTTTTGGTTGTCACTATATAAGCCTCTTCCATGCCATGGAAGAGGTAGGTTAGCCATTTACATAATACAAGTTCATTTTCTCTTACTAAAAGTTCTCTCACTTTCTCTCTCTAGAACTTGGCTAATCCACTAGTCATTCGATTGTGTTATGATTTCCAATATCCTACAGAATCGGCTATATCAACAGCTCTTGGTGCATCAGCTACTGGAACTGGAGAGACAACAATAGTTGGAGGATTAAAGTATTCATCGAACAAGGGTTGGAATAGATGATCACAATCATCTCTATGTGGTGGATTACAAGGTTGTTGAGGAATATGGTTTTGTACGAGTCCTGAACAGGATGTTACAAGAGTCATAACTTGAAGCCCGAGTCATGAACCGAATTGTTCAGAAGCCATTGTTGCCAGCTCATCAAACGTCACATGAATAGTTTCCATAATTTTCCGGGTTCTCCGGTTATAGATTCTGAAAGCTTTCTTTGTTGGCGCGTATCCAACAAAAATACCAATATCGGCATTTGCATTTAGTTTACCCAAATCCTTACTGTCATTGGTTGGATAACATAGTGAAAACTTAACAAATCATTCATCATGACTACTCAAATCACAACTTCCACAACTGATAGTCAAATGCATAACAACATCATGGCAGCTGGATCATAAGTTTGTCTACCAATGCTTGCAACGGGAGATATGCTCAATGACAATCACGTTTCCTAAGATAGATTGATACAAGACCAAATGGTGATGCCTTGAGGAAATGCATTCTCAAAGGTCCATACAAGCTCACTACTGTCACAATCCCAGCTGTACATGTAACAGATGATACTCCAACAGTTCCAGAACGAACATCAGTTGAGACACTCTTGACTATGTCTCATGAAAACAAAGCTCATTATGAATCAAAAAAGGAAGCAATCCATTTGCTATTGAGTAGAATTGAAGATGAAATCTACTCAACTGTTGATGCTTGCAAGACAGTTCATGAAACATGGATAGCTATTAAAAGGCTACAACAAATTGAATCTCTCAACATTTAAGATGTTAAGACTAATTTGTTCTGGAAGTTTAGAAAATTCACTTCTCATGATGGAGATTCCATGGAGTCACACTACTCCAGATTTTACAAGATGATGAATGAAATGATAATAAACAACTTGACAGTTGGTACAATGCAAGTCAATGTTCAGATTCTTCAACAACTTCAACCAGAATGGTCAAGGTTTGTGACAATTGCCCCAACCAACACGACTAGATACAGTCTCCTATCACAAGCTCTTTGATGTTTCTTTGAAACAAGTTATCAAAGGAAATTTAATGAAATCTGTGATAAGAATACCAATAATGCAACTCCATTAGCACTTGTTGCTGATGCTTCACCATATCCAGATCATTATTATCAAGCACCCAAATCTCACAAACCATATGCACCAACATCAAAACAATCATCTTCCACCAGATCTAATGCATCTAACAAATTCAAAGGCAAAGAGATAGCCAAACCAATCACACCTCCATCTGAGTTAGCTTCTAAAGAAGACAGTGATCTTGAACAAGCTAAGAGAGATAAGGATATGCAGAAAAACTTGGCACTCATTGTAAAGTACTTCAAAAAGATCTACAAACCTACCAACAACAACCTTAGAACTTTTTCAAACTCTAGAAACAAGAATGTGGATACTTCTCCACGATATGTGAAAGACAATCAGACTAGGCAGTTTAGGAATAAGAGGACAGTGACTGTTCTAGGCTAGGAGACGTAGACATCAAAGTGATAGCAGACTGGGATACAGTGTTTCAATTATAAGGAATTTGGTCATTTCGCTAAGGAATGCAGGAAACCAAAAAGGGTGAAACAAGACGCCACTATATAAAGAAAAGATGATGTTGTGCAATCAAGCAGATAAAGTCGTGTTCCCATTACAAGCAGACAATCTGATTGAGCTTAGACACAAAATGAAGAGATTGATGAACCAAGAATTAGAAGCACATATAGTTTTTATGCAAAGATCCAAGAGGTCCTACTGCAGTACTCAAGACTGATACTGAACCATTGAACAGGTACAATACGAACTGAATATAATGTGTTTTCCACTGAGAGACAGCATTCTAACAACCTGAATCTTAGTAACACATGTTTAGTGAAAGGATGAAATACTGTCATTCCTGAAACACCGGATATGTGTGATAAGGAATTCAACTAACCAAAATGTTTATAGAATGTGATGAATGTGCGTGTTTCGTGCTAATTTAATATGTAAATTAAAACTCGATGCGATGAAAAATTAAAGATCAAAAGCAATTTAAGAAGCAAACCATCACTTGCTCCATGATTTTAGCAAGATGCAAATCTATTTCTTACGAAAAAAAAAAAAAAAAAAAAAAAGAGGAGACTATGAACTTCTAAGGGAGTCTAATAGTAATTCGAGATATGTTGTTTAATTGCACTTCAAAATAAACAGAACGAGCTTGAGAGGTACAAGACCTTAAATGATCATACAGTTGACTATGACAAACTTGAACATAAGCTAAATGAAACTCTAGGACTATTAGCTCAAAAAGAAATTGACAAAAAAGATGGTTTAAAACTTAAAGCCTATAAAAGTTCAATTTTCAGAATAGAAACGACGATGAGTAATGCAAACAGAGTCTTAACAAAGTTCACATAACGAAGGGTCCTTGTCAAAGTGAAATAAAGGTACTAACGAATTAAAACTTAAGAGAAAAGAAAGACAATCATGACAAAATGATTTCAAAGGAAAAGCAATTAAAGCTTTTGAATGAAATTGTTTACAAAAGGAATCAATCAATTCAAACCATTCATATGTTAGCTCCTAAAGGCCCAACATTCAATGGTAGACCAACCTTTGCAAATCTAATGTACCTCAAAAAGACTCAATCTAAAAAACCATGTTTGTATGAGATCCTATATGACCAATCTGATCCTGCAAACAGACTCGTCCCCTATAGGGAAGAGACTCTGACACTTGAAAAAGAGAGTCAATCAAAATTGAATAAAGACTTAGTGAAACCTTATGACTACACAAAGCTAAATAGTATTTATGAAAATTTTAATCCAGCGTCACAAGAATATCATGAACAGTTGGCACATGCAAATAAAGTAAAAAAGAAAATATGGAGAAAATCTTTTGTGAAATCTAAACCAAAATTTTTCAAAAACATCGGTTTCTTACCTATTTCAAAATCAATAAGTAAAAGTAGACTACATATAAGTAATGAACTAATGAACATAAATCCATTTTAGCGAACTTGTTTGATCAAGCTTGGGAAAAGCATTCTCATGATTATTTTTGTGCACCAACTGCTCATGATATGGAAATCTTAATTAAGACATGTTTGATGCCTCTTGCCATAAAGACACATAATGATTGTTTCACATTTGTTTATGAACTTAAGCAAGAAATGCATGTTGATTTAAAGTACCACTAGAACACAAAGTGGATTTGGCTACACCAAAAAAGTGTGACTGTAACATCCGAGAATTTTCAAATTTAGAATGACGATTTCAATCTTTGACATTTAGGGTCTGGCTTGACTTATAAGAACGATCATCTAAATCACGTTTTCACGACTCGACTCTAAAGCAATTTTGATGTGAATGACATTCCTGACAACTTTTTAAGTTTTGCCCAGACCTGAAACGAGCCGAAAAGGGCTAAAACAGCACCGCAAACATTATTCGAACAATATACAACGCGGACACACAAAAACAATTAAATTTGTTTTTTAGTTATCAGTATTTATTTAATAAAAATATTAAATAAATTATTCATCATTTTTAATTAAAAGCGTTTTTGAAAACGCGACTATTCGAGTTGAAATCCATTTTTATTTCGGACGAAGCGAAACCAGTTCATAAAATGAATAACAGATATTTTATTTAATGTTATAAAATATTTATGAAATATTATCAAGCGAATACTCATTTTTATCGGAAAAATGATTTGAAAAACAATGGCGCAAGTTTCGAGATTTGAATCGTTCGTTAAGTCGCTCAAATGAGTCCCGAACCACTTTTGTCAAAACTATAATAAAAATGTTACGCTTTAAACCCTCAACTATTTCAACTTGTCACTTTAACTTATATATATATATATATAAACTTATAACTTCATTTCATTTCATCTCTTTTACATACACACACTAACTTATATATCTCTCTCCCACTCATCTTCTTCCCCAAATATCCGGCCACCACCTCCCGCCGCCGACCACCGTCGGAAAACTTTTCCGGCGGGCTTTTCCGGCGAAGACCAAAAAGGTTACTCACCACTCGATCTATCCGATCCCCATACTCACTCTCTTCCACGCGCCATTTTTCCCTCCCCCTCTCCGACAGCCGCAACCCATCACCACCATAACATCACCACCATCTCAATCTCCTCGTCGCTCTCTCCATAAGGGTGCGTTCGGTGCTGTCGTAAACCCAAAAAGGGTGCGTTGGGTTGTTATAAACAACACCCAAAGGAGTGCGTTTTGGTTTGTAAGATAACACCACGAGGGTGTTTATTTTCGGGGGTCATAAGCCCCAAGAAGGATGCGTTTGTTTGATTTCACAGAAACCGAAGGATGCGTTTGGGTTATTAAAATAACAAAGGGTGGTTTGGTTTATTACTACAACAAAAATGTGGGTCGGTCGGGCTTGGACACCAGGGGTCCGCGGGGTTTTAAGCAGCCAAAAAGGTGCGTGGTTTTGTTGGACAGCCGGTTGTTGGTTTTTTTTTTTTGCTCGGGACAGCCGGGGAGCAAAGGGTTGACGGACGGGTTTAAGGGTTAACAACCACTAGGGCGCGTTTGTTTGTGTTAGCTGTCGAAACAGCCAGGGTTGACGGGCTAGGCTGCGGGGACAGCCGGGGCAAGGGTTCGTTTGGTTTGTTTTTATAGACGCACAGGGTGCGTTTGCTGTTCATAACAGCTGTAGTTGCGTCTGAGTGTGTTGACACCGAAAAAATGGGCGTTATTAAAAATTATTTAAATTATTTCATTATATTATAATTTGATTATATGTGATAAAATCCGGTATAACTTGCGGCGTCTAAGTAAAATACGATATAAATATTAAAACGGGACTGATGTTAAGTTATAAGCGGTATTAGACATATTTGAGACGAGAATTGAACTAAAAATGGACTTTAGTGCCTATATATAACGAGTAATTTAAATCAGAAATCGGAACATGGGATTCGGGATTCGAGACTTTGATAAGTTAGACTTTAGTTTATAAAATATAACAAATTATATTTTGACAGACGTTTTGATATAAAATGGGACTTTTAACTCTCAATAACGAAGAAACTGGAACGAAATCGAAATATACACTTTAATAGAAAATAAGTTTATCTTCAATACATTAATCGGAATATCTATTGAATAAACATTTGACACTTTCGAGCCCGTTTCAGCCTTCCGGCGAAACACAAAGTTGTATCGTATATACGTTTTTACTTTGCCGCGAGGATTGTCTGCTTTAAAAGTTAAGATATAGCGGGTCAAAAACTAAATATCGGTTAATATATTATTTCAATTAATTATTTAATACCACTGTTCGGTTCTAAAAACGGAAGGTCTAAAAATAGTAACTTTCTTTAAATATTAGAGATATTATATATACGAAAAATAGTAAATATACATAAAAATATAGTAAAAGGGTTAAGGTTTTAAAGACCGCACGTGGATTTCTCATCACATGGATATATGACTGCATACATATAAAAATATGTATATTTCGCGGTAACGATTACGCATCGGGTCGTATTTATATGTGTTATTAATCAAACGGACTAATTATAGGTCGTAGTCGAGATCGTTGCAATTCAGATTGTGATTTAATGGATTAATTGATCGTAGGTCTTAATCATTTGAGTTTCATAGCCTCGCTTATCATATTTTGAATGGTTTATTAACCCGCGAGGGGATACATGCTTGTCCTACAAATCCTTATACTTGGGTTATCTTATAACAATAGTATTGTTTTAAAAGGATTTGTAGCAATTTATTAGCCCATGTTTTAACTAGTTTTACATAATTTTTGGGGTGAGAACATGCTTGTTTTAGCAAATGCTTTACATAATTGTTACAAATTGGTTTACATACTTATTTCGCATAGCTCGCTAGGGATACATTACTGACTCATTTGGTCACAAATGCATACTTTACTTGAAATAATTCGGATTAGCATTAGGCTGATTGAACTGATAGCCAATAAAATTACTGCCCAGTTGTTACTAGAGGACACGGTAACGGGAGTACATATTTTTACATTACTGCCCGGGTGTTCTTGGAGGGGACACCGGTAACGGGAGTATATACGCATTATTTGTATCACTGCCCCAATTGGGTACATACAAGTCTACGTCACAGCGTCATGAACTGTAAATCACTTGGAGGGTGAGCGCGAATGTTATGAAATAGATCTATTCGGGTGTGGATCCCTGTTCGGGTGATTAGCGATCACTTGGTAAACGAACATTATAGCGTGATGTCCACGCGAATGATATAAAATAGATCTATTCGGGATTGACCACCCCCGTTCGGGTGACTAGCTATCACTGGGAACGAACGTTATAACATGTCGGATTATATCGTTGGGACTATCGGGCCTCCCCAACATGGCACGAAATTTATATAGTGCGGGCACGGAATTTATATAGTGCGGGCAATGTCACGGAATTTATATAGTGACTCAATTTTGTTCATAAAATGTGTTATGCATTCTTTATAAATCTTTGGGATAAGATTGGTACTTTTGATGACATAAAATGTGTTATGCATTCTTTATAAAATCTTTGGGATAAGATTTGGTACTTATGGTGACATAAAATGTGTTGTGCATTCTTTATAAATCTTTGGGATTTTTACATAGTACTGTGATGATACAGTGGATTACATTCATATTTAAACTAATCTATGAACTCACCAACTTTAATGTTGACACTTTTAAGCATGTTTTTCTCAGGTGAATTAGATGCTTGGACTATTTGATGTGCATTGGAGTCTTTACATTCAAGCTTTTCATTGTGATGCAAATTATGGGACAAATGTATTATTAAATTCAGATTTTTATTGAATCAACAAATGTTATTATTCAAACGACACCTAGAGGTCGTTCTCTTGTATCTATTGCTGTGTATTACGAAGTAACACCCCAAAGTGGTATTCCGCTGCGTTGTAAATGATTTTTGGGGGTGTTACATATGTTAATTTTCACGCGTTCTTGGATTGGATGACTTAATCGAGTATGGTTGGTCAGACCTTCGACCTGAGGCATAAGATTAGACAAAACATGACATATGACACCAATAGATCGTTATCTAGTGCCACGAGTCTCATAATTCTAAGAGTTGCACTTGTAATGCAATTATCGCGTGCCGGTTACCTATTGTACCAATGAATAACTAGTAGTCAGACTACTGTAATGAGTGGGAGTACAAGTAGGATCTTAGTTTTTTAGTAAATTAATTGTTTTATTTTAAACATGGGTAGTTAATTTTAAAAAGAATTAATTATCGAAAATACTAAAATATGAACTTTATTTATTCTGTTATTTGTATATTGCAACATGAACGATAACTTGTACTTTTCTTGAAAAAGACAAACGGAGTCTCCTTTCCTTGTACGAACGAGAGAGAAAATTCCTATCATTTTTCCTTGCTAGAGAAAGTTAATAATAGGAACGATTTAATTTACCCAAAATTCTAATCAAACTCATATGTGAACTTACTCATGAAATCGTTTTTGTCTTGCATAAGTCAAACGGTTAATTATGATTGCAAATCTTATTCTTTCAAATAGTTTTCACTACCTATATTCGGTTTTAAACTCTTTGAAACGTATAAGACATTTTGTTTACTAGGGACATGTTTTTGTAGCTATAAAATGATAATGCCTTGATGTAATCAAGACACCTTATGAGTTGTAATTAGATATTATCACAAAATGTTAAAAGCAATAAACTAGCTTGATTCACCTAGTTGTTTGCTTCAACCTAATAAATGCACTACACCCTTGTGGCTAGGTAGGAAAAATTAAGGAGGAATTGCATGCCAATTTTCAAGTTAATGAATTAGCATAGATGGCTAGTGCATCGTCTATGTAATATAACTTGACACACTTCCTTAGATATCTAAGTATTTGCTTACTATTCCATGCGACTTACATTAGCAATGTTGCGTAGATATTCAAGATAAGGAAAATCAATAAATTTCTACTTGCTTTACACTAGTAGAGAAACACTTGTAATGTTTATCTAATCCAGTGGGAGTAATGTAGTTTATTTCTAAGATGATATACATGTAATGTTGTCTAATCCAGTAGGAGCTATGAACCTTTTTACCTTATAGGCGTCCCATATTATTTCTGGCCTACCATGAAATAATTAATCACTTTCTAAGTGTGACACTTCTTCATCTAGTAATAATCACCGCATATTATTTTATAAGATAATTGTCGCTTCCTATAATGAAATCTATAAAATAGTCATGCACGATTCCTTATTAATTGATAATGTGCTATATACATTTCTCATGCGGATTTAATTTGAGTTTGACTTAATTCATATTCTATTTGTGACGCAGTCATATTATCCATAAAAACAAACTATCCTCGTGTTGTTTTGTATACTTGCATGATGTTGCACCCTGCACAAGTTGGACATATCAATATATGACTAATGGTTTCTCTTGACCGTAAGGTAAGAAAACTAATATTCTATTAGGACTGTTACACATAAAATGTATGTTACCATATTTAGAACAAATGTCAAGATATAGTGAGACACTAGTTCAACCAGCATGATTATGTTTTCTTATAGCGTCATAAACTTGAAGTACGAAATTAACTTGAAATTACTATTGAGCCCAAATGTAGGCGCTCATAATTACTTCAGTTTTATATGTTTAGGTCTTTTTGGGAAGACACAAACATAAAGTTATTTAAATGTTGAAAGACTTATAACGTAAAGTAAGACATTAACTTGTTATGTCTTCTTGTTAAGACATGTACATGAAGTCCTTGAGTTGATCAATAACTTATAATGTATCGTAAAGATATTTAATGTTCATCACTTCTTGTAAGGACATGCACATAAATTACGTGACTTGGTCAATGAGTTATGATATAAAGTATGCAGTAGGCTTGAAAATACTATGTTGCCATTTGATTTGACCTTATTGACATATATGTAAGCCAAAGAGTATAAGTTCATTAAAGGTATGTAGGATTGTCTCTCAATATCAATCCTCTTGAAATATTACGATATTATGGTATGTCTATCACGAAAAATCAAACTCTATTGATATTATTTGATCTCTGATGACTTAAACTTCTTTAAGTAAAAAACTATCAAGGTTAGGAAATTGAGTATGTCATGAATATACTCAATACGATTTCAATCTAGAAGGTATTCAAGACACCATCGTATTATGGAATAGGATGAATCCCATTAAGTCTTGATCAAAGTTCTAAAGTTGTTAAATCTCTTGGAGCGTATAATTAACAAACTAGAGTTAGGAACTAACGATGTATTTTGAATGTCCCAATTGAGAACAATTTCATTGTTGCTCAAGTTGCCGAGTATCTAGAGAATGGTCTCTACTTACAAAAGCAAGTGGGAGCATTTGTAAATCTTAAAGATAATCAAGAACAAAATACACAACTATCTAAATACACTTTCTAACGTCATACTGAGGCTGAACATAATGTTGGACCAAAGAATGGTGTAACTCTTATCATTCATAGATCCGCAATCAATTTTGAGGAATATAAGTTAGAGGATCATTGTGAACCTGCTAACTATACAAAGATGCATTATCAGATCTTGAATCTAATGAATGTCTCAAAACTAAGAATGAAAGATGCAATCCTTGAAAGACAATCTTTGTTTTGAACTTGATTGATCTTTTACCAAACGGTTAAACTGTAAGGTGACAATGAGTTTCTTTTGAAGAGAAGACTCATAAGGACAAGATTGTACACACATTAATGCATAACTTATGATAGAAGTTCTTAATCATACTCAAGCAATTCATTGTGATTAAATTTTTCTTTCTACGTGCATTAATTATATAAAGATGATCAATTGTCATACTTGTTTTCATGTATATGAAATATGGCAATTGGATATCAAAACTCTTTTCTTATTGATTACCTTTGCGAGGAAGGTGCGTAATTAAAAGAGTTTATTAATCCACATAATCTTTATAAAGTATACAAGATACAATAATCTAAATGTGGAATAGATCATGCGTCTAGGAGTAGAGATTTTTAGTTTAATTATAAAATCAATAGTTTGGTTTTTATTAGAACTAACATAACTCATGTGTACATTTGGAAGCAAGTGGGAGTATTATGTTTGTTTCCTTAAATCTCATAGGTTGTGCAACATATTGGAAGCTATTTTCCATCTAAGCTAGATTTATCCCTTAGCTTGGAATAAAGTTTAACTTGAGAAATTTAGAAAATAAAACATACAACCTTGGAATATAAGTTTATTAGGATAAACATGTGCGGTAATTAAGTCTAACACAATGCAATATATCATTGAGCAAGTTTGAAAGGATATATTTCACTTGTGATAATTTAACACATGAATGGATTCCTTGAGTTTCACTAAGGATTCATCATGTACATTATATTGTGTATGCGGCTATTGTAACTTTTGCATGAGTGCAAGGTAAGGTAACAATAACAGTATTTAATTGAGAGTCTTTAGATGACTGTTAAAAATAAACATTTTATTGGAAGGTTGTTTAGATTAGAAAATTTATTACCGCGACTGGAATCGCCCCTAGTAATGAAGCACTAATGGATATTTATTGCGACAATTCTAACGCAGTTATCATAGCCAACGAACCTGGAGTTCAGGAAGGCACCAAACATTACCAAAGAAATGTTCAATCGTTTATAAATTTCAAATAAAAGAATAGTGTTGATATGTACACTAATGCTAGCTTGATTAAGAGGATATTCAATCCTAGTCATGATAGGATTTCATCATGGATGATGACGCTACTGACTAGACATGCTCAGCTAAGAGCATAGTTGCAATACACATTAAAGAATAAGAATACTTTATAGTTTAAGAAGATGTTGAGATGAGTGTCTTAAGTAGGTGTTATGATGGCTTCAAACTTCCTATGGATTATATTGTGGTAATACTCATATTGTGATACTTTTACTAGAGTGCACACGAACAAAATGACTACTATCGTATAACTCAAAATGTTTGCTATTTGTGAGTTTTGAAATAAGTATTCACGAAGTTTATTTAGATGACTACTTACCTGTCTTGTACCATACAAGTTGAGCATGTTAAGGAACATTGGGTTTCAACTTACAAGTAGTCTCAAGTGAATCTGTATATAGTATTTAGATAATAAAACCGTAAGCAGTTGTATTATATAATGAATTGATATACCTAGTATGATCGTTTTCATTTATACTAATGTGTTCTATATTTGCATGTTTAATCCATGAATAAACTTATTTATTCTAAATTTGTCCATTTTCGATCAACGATATGAGAGTATTATTGAATTAAGACAAATGTGAGCTACTGGTGAAATTCACTATATGAATATTAGAGGATGTGTCCACCAAACTCATATGTTATTCGCGTGCTATGGATATTGGACCACCCCACCCTAAGAGTTATCACTTTATTGATCGACGTCATTAAGTGAAATCTCGCAAGTGGTTGTATTACTCGTCCTCAGTCTTGAGATAAAAGTAGGTTTTGCATGTGTGGATATCTTTTCTTGATCACTGTCCTAAATATGGTAGTTATAAAGGCTATTTTTAGAAGTTATTTGAAGCATATGAATGACATGTGTAGTCATAATAGGATTGGTCCCCCACGTGTTTTCTGGAGTTAGATACTACTGGGTCCCTCGTTGAATTGATCAGATATTTGCATGATCGTGCCCAAAGTAAGTCAAGTTGATACTTGGTTACGTTTGATGATCTTGATTAATATCTTAAATGAGAAACATAATAAGTTAAACATTATGGATGACTTTAATCCATATCCATAGTCTAACAAGTATCTGTAACAAAAGGATGTTTAGTAATAAACCATTAACACTGAGACATTTTACAAAACCGCACTCAGGTATTTCTAGGAGCAATGACGTGTTGCTAGACGCTTACCATTGCTTGTATAAGTTATTGTGATTATGACATTTCTCAAGTGGGAGCTATTGGGAATGCTCAAGTCGTTATCTGAAATCTACGCAAAAATAATTGAGCCTATTTTGGGCACGCACGTATACACTGAGGAACTTTATAGTTCACAAATTGGTTTTAAACGTATATAATTATACCGTACGACAATAAACTCCATAATCAACAATTAATTAATCAATTAATGGACATGTTATTACAAAACCGAAACAAGGGGTAATTGGGAAGCGCTGGTCGTACCAAGAAAGAATGAAAGGGGTTTTTGTTGTTTTGGCCAAAGTCAAGGAGGTGTTCAGACTGACCTTGGGCTCTAAGTAACTAAGCCTATATAATGAACCCTTTAATTCAATATTTTTCCAATTCTTGCAAACCCTAAACCTCAACAAAAATGATCCCCTCATCACCCACATATCGCTAGAAACACCATCTAGTGGTATATCGATCGCAAGTAATCAGAACAAAAAATCATTATATTCGTTTGTGTGTTATCAAGAATTAGAATAGCATTCGTTTGTTTCTAATGTGACGTGTTATGTGACACAATAGATTTATTTAACATAAAACACTAAAGAGATTGTTAAGAACAAGATCAAGGTCAAGAATCACTTGTCTTAGTAAGTTAAGTGATAAGAGGTTAGAAAACTTATGTGCTTATTTGTGTTAATCTATGTACATTAAATAAGATCCCTAAAGGACACCTTTCGCTGCGTACTCGTGGTATAAAGTGTTATATATTTGTTAAATCCCAATAGATGGTTCATCAATCAGTAAAAAATTCGAGATAAAGCCTTGATATTAGACATAATGTGGGTGCGTTTGACAAAAAAACATACCGAAGTGTTTAACATTTATAATTAAAAGCTTGTTTGGTAACAAGTTGTAAAATCAAATATTAAAATCCTAACGCTTATTTTTATGACGCTACTAAAACAATCATTAAAATTCGAACTTTAATTTAAATATTATAAAACTTACTTTCGTTAAACCCTCACCTTAAAGTAAAGTGGGTGCTTTAGAAAAAGACATTATATGAGAAAAAAATTAATAATAAGAATCTCTTAACAACCTCTTGATATGGCTCATTCGGATGCGTTTACATATTTGGCCTAATAAGTGTATTTATTTTTTTTTTATCGTCTAGACACGGTCGGAAGCTCAAACTTCTTACCAACTAGATGTGTAGAGTGTGTCTAATGCTTTTTAATGTCTCCTTACTCTTTACTTTTTTTTCTTGTGCTTTTGTCTTTTTTCTTGCTTTAATCTTTTTTTCGTTTTTTTCGTTTTTTTCGTTTTTTTCCTTTAATGTTGATAGTACGTTAAAGAAAATTGCTTTTTTTACTTAAGATATAATGTCCAAAATAATGATAATGATGATGCTTATACTTAAGAGCTTTTCAAATAATAGTAATATATAACTAATTTTTGAAATTAAATTGTGGCCCGAGTAATTTGTATATGAGCTTAGAATTTTTATTAAAAATAAATTTAATTGTTAATTGACAATGTTAAGTATACCATAAAATATTTTTTTCAATCTTATGATTGTAAAGTAAATGATAGTGACAATTTGTCAAATGATGAAAATTTTTAACCACATGAGAGTACAACACATCAACAATGTATGACTACTTTATGAGAATAAGTTGCGACACAATTTCTTTAAAAGGGCACTTGGTTGAAATGAAGGAATGAGAAAAGGAATGATAATGGTAATGTAAAGAAATGCAATGGTAATTCCATTGCATATGTTGTTGCTTAGTTAAATTGTTAAGAAATAATAATGATTTTCAATTTAAAAGAAAGAACATTTTTACTTATTGTAATTCAAGAAAATAAATTAACTTAACAAACTTCAAGATTAACACAATATTTTTATAAAAACTAGCATCAAACAATACCAATAAATCTCAGTACAAAACTGATATATCAAAAAGATGAATATTAATATTCATTTTGACGTTAATGAAACTTTTTGAAACCCACATATGACTAACACGAATTCTACAAAAATTATGAATATGTATAGGATATGGAAACCAGATAACGTTAGTGCAAATTGTAGCAATAATTAAATGGGCAACGAAGATTTTTGGAGAAAAATAACCCATGAGCATATAACTTGGAAAACATTTTGGCAGTTAAGGAACAAAAGATGTAGCAGTTTATTGGAAAAAAATAAGGTACCTGTCCATACCTCTCAAATTGTTGAGGAATAATGAATTACCTACTATAGGGTAATGGGTGATTGCATTACCTCTAATCTACCGTTGCTTTTAATTACTATTCTCATTCCTTAGTACCTAAAATCTCGAACCAAGCATGCCCTAAATGTTCCGTTTAAGATATTTTATTTCCACGTTGTTAAAATATGTTCAATTTATGACTCGAATGCTCCATATAATGTTTAAACATGTTTACGTTTCGTATTTATAAAATGGATTTTAAGAATAAAATTGTTTTTAAAAATAAAAATGATTTGCACTTATATCATTCTAACATTAAAAAAGTTAAAACATACAATATCATTTGATTCAGATACACACATTTACACCTCATATTTAGATATATGCAAATTAGATTAAGATTGAAACTTCCAGCAACTTAGAGACTTACGTATCACTCAATAACACCGCCATATCAACGTCATATCAGCTTTAACTCAACAACATCAATACTAAAAAACCTGCAATCATAACACCATATTAACACCACTTTTGGGACTCACTTTTTTTTCTTTTCAATTTATTTAAATTAACCAAAACATTTTATTCATTTCATACAATTAAAATTACATTAATAAAAAAACATGCGAAAATAAAAAAAACATACAAAAAAACATATGAAATAAAAAAAACATACGGCCTAACGACTAATTAATCCCAGTTCGAGGAGTCCCGGGTCAAGTTATATTTTTCTTTGATCAATTTTTTGGTATTTGATCCAATACGCGTCGTCATCCGACAAATCTTTCGTGCTCGTTGCGAGAAATTTCATCTCATCCAAACGCATAAGCGTACGATCTTTCTCTTTAGAGGCCTCGTACGCCTTTTCGGCGGCTTCCCGTTTGAGAAGAAATTCGCTCGACATATGCTCCCCGAATGGGTTTGACGAGTTACTTCCTTCGGTGCTTGTCATGGTATTGGATTTGGTTTTTTAGAGAGACGGGTTGATTTGTGGAGGCCCGCGGGACGTGGTCTTGCATCTTCACCGAATAGGTCCTTGTTGCCTACCCCGGGGACATCGCCTTCGGTTAAATCAACCGGCCCGGGCGCGCCCCATTTTGAGTGGGATCGCAAGATTTCCCATGCTTCA
>BQNB010003546.1:0-26415 GCA_026074375.1 Tanacetum coccineum
CTTTTCTCTCTAACCTCTCTCTAGTTTCTCTCTCTAAAACAACTCATCTCTCTTTCTCATTTCTAGTTCGATTTTGTGATCGATTGTATGTTATGAAGTGTTAACGGGATCCAACTCCATTTTCTCTACTGATGCAGTTTGCACACAAAGTATCTAATTCATTAATCCTACAAGTGCAGACTATAGTTCCTTGTTTCAACACTCTTAATCAACTAAAACAAGAACAACTAGAGCAATAACAATGACTAGAAAAGATTTGAATTGAAAATGCATCTATAACTAAGCTTATTCTACTAGATTCAAACTTGACATCATACAAAACCTTAAAAACTTGATTAAACCTAACTAAGCTCTTTAATACTACTCTTATAAACCTGAATATGAGATTTAAAATGAAATTAAAGGACAAAATGGATTCAAGCAGTACTAACTCAAGTTAGTACTGCTTGGCCCAAACACTCCCTTATTTCCCTCGAATTCATTTTCAGCTTATAAAAATAAGAATTAAAGCTAAAATGTTATATACCAGATACTAAAAAGCTATAATAAGACATAATAAGCAGATTTTAACAAACTAATAAGCTATAACAATAAGCTATTAAACTATGCTAATATTTTTGGTTTTTAACTGTTTTAAGACAAATGACAAGCAAATTAAGTTCTAAGCTAACAATTACACATAATAAGTATCTAACATCTATAATAAGCATTAATAAGCTACACTAAACAGATATAAGCTATTATTAAACAGTAATAAGCTATTATAAGTTGAAATACAATTTTAAGCTTCTAAATGTAAAGAGAGAACTTACAACTGCCTTTGCATAAAACAAGGCTTATAAATGCTCTTTTGAGCTATCAACAAGCTCCAGCTTATCTTAGGATAAGCTGGTGAGGTCCTGGAAGCCCTTCCATTACTGGCTTCCCTTCCTTAATAAGCTGAGGTAATATATAGGGTGGAATTAAGTGTCAATAAGCTTAGTTATGCTTTTGAGAGCTCAATTAAGTGAATACTAGCTTGTGTAGAGATTAAGACAGATTATTAAGAACTTATTTGATTAATTAAGAGCTTATTAAACCAAATTGCTTATTAAGTAAAACATAAATTGCACATTAAAATGAAAAAACACTTTTATTAATAAAAGTGTATTGATTACAAACTTGAAAAAGAGATTACAATTACTGAATTAAGACATTACAATAAGCTAAATTTAAATTTTATTTAAAAAACTACACTAAGCTATATTAACACTACTCCTAGATATTTCTTGTGAGTGAGAGAGGCCTTCAATTTATAGGAGGAGGAGAAGCTTCTAGGATTGTTACACGCCCCCTTGGTCTTAATCTTGGCCATCGAATTCTTTCAATCATTAGATCCTTAATTGTGACCGTCGGATTAGAATGTGAGCACACGGATTGCCAAGCTGGCAATCCCACTTTTTTGGTGTGGTGTGCTTCTTTTGCATTGATTTTAGTGCAAATTTCCCATCTTTGGCGTGTTTGTATAAATCCCGTGTGTCATTCTCTTGAGCCAATTGACCAATCAGAGATCTTTGATGACGTTTAAGTTGCTGAGATGGCACTTTGTACTTGGAATCTTTATTTCCTTGCTGGATTAAGTGGGATTGGGATTTACCCGTTTGATTTGAGCAGGATAATTACTTGGGACGACGATGAACAGTAATGATTGGTAGTTTTATATACCCAATATATATATAAAAAATAAAATACTTCAAAGAGCAATTAAGAAAATTCTCTAAGGAAAATTCACTCTTAAAAATATATATAATATAATATATAATACGTATATTTAACCGGGAAGAATGATCACCCGGGTCGTTTCCCCAACGACTAGTGAAATTGAAACCTCGTTTAAGCTTGGATTCTGATTTGAATGAAGCAAAGATATTTTTGATAATCTATCACTACTAAATAAAAAGTAACAATTTCAAAATTTAATTAAAAACGCGAAACGGGACACTAAGCTAAGGCCAAAAACCTAAATTCTACAAAATTAAACCTAATTTTTATTTTTCTTTTAGAATGTATTCTATTTGACTAAAAACGAAGTTTTAAAAAAAAACTAGGACGTAAACGGAGTTAAAACGAGGGTTAAAAATTGAAAACCGAGAACGGGAGCGAAACCCGTTCTTTAAAAAGTGAATTTTTGCAAGATAGAACCTACGAAAGTGAAACTAATTTTCCTACAAACTTTATGATAAAAGAAAATTTTATAAAAAAGATTTTTATTTTTCTGATTATTTTTCTATTTTTTATGATTTTTTAAAGTTTTTAAAGAAAATAAAAGATTAAAAATACTAAACTTATAGTAAAAATTCTAGAAAAAATACAGAAAATAGCTTATGCTATAAGATTCCTAGGAAAAATAAGACTTAAGTCGTAACTTATAAAATAAGCCACGAAATAAGCTTGACAGCTTATTTGGCTTAAAAAGCTAAGTTATGTATATAGGATTAATGGAAGGAAAAGAGAACGGATGAGCTATTGTAGCATGGTGTTAAGGCATTGGGTCTATAAGTGTGAGGTCGTGGGTTCGAGGCAAACAAACCCCCACTTTTTTTATTTTTTTTATTTTTTTACTTTTATGAAAAACTAAATACTAGGATTTATAGAGGACACAAAAATAAGCTACTTTAATAAAGATAATCTAAACTAAAACTTAATAATAAGCTAAAAAAACAGCTTATCAAAGCTGTTGTATCAGTGAGTAGGGGTTTCCCTATGGTTTTACTAAATAAGCTGCTAAAAGCTCAAAATAAACTCAAAATGAAAAAGGAAAGATGTTCTAGATAGCTTATGAGTTGCTTAATCTAAAATTCAAAAGAAATCTAAGCTAGAAACACTGAAAGACACTTAAATTTGATGATGATGGTAGCTAACTCAGGAAATGACTCAAAAAGCTAAAAATTAAGAAAGTCCAAAATGCTTAAAAGGCCAAAATAGAAACTGAGCTTATGAGGACTTATAAATCAACTAACAAACTACTTATTTAAACAATAAGATCTAACACTATAAGCTAGAATTTAAATCTTAAAAGCTAAACTATTTTAACTACTGTTTTTGGCTTTTTTAGAATTTTTGTGTGAACTTTAAGGCTAAATGTACTTAAGCAAATAAGTTTAGAAATGAAAACTAAGACTTAATCTAGTTTAAACTATAACTAAACTATAAGCTATGTGAGTTTTAGATCCTAAAACCTAGAAATACTTACCTAAAAATGAACCAAAAGTTCAGTAGTAGTAACTGTGGTTACTACTGCTGATGTGGTATGCAATTTGCTCAAATGGAACTTGCAGGTAACCAAGATGGTTAACCCTGCACTAAACACACTCAATAAGAGTGTTAGAACACAAAGCAAGCAAAATCCAAGCCTTGAGAGGCTTGGATTAAAATTTAACAAGCAAAAGAAAGCAAATAGGCTCCCTTGGTGCACAGACTTGCTTAATAAGCTCTAAAATGATATCAAGCCTAAACTAAACCTTAAAACTTGTTCAAATCCTCATCTAAAACAAAGTACGAGTTAATTATTGTTTTAACTTTTAAATAATTAATAAAAACTATTAGGTGGTGGTGTAGCTATACAACATGTGATGTTTTATTTATATGAAATACATTATACTCATACGACCTATAATTAATTAGGTTGCATTCAAATTGCCGAGGCGATTCACTTACTTGATTTAGATAATCAATCATTCACTTACGGTGAGTTCATAGCCCCGCTTTTATACAATTACATTGTTTTACAACTTTGGGGTGAGAAACATGCATCATTTTACATTTGGACGCAAGTATCTCTTTATAAACATTTTAAGAGTGGCCTAAGTAGCATTAAACCACTATTTGCCCACTTTCTTAGATCCGTCAAATGTAGGTTAGCGGAGCTGTGAAATGTTATGAATTGATAATATTTGGGATTGACATCCCCGTTCGGGTGAGTAGCGCTCATCGGTTTCGACAGTACTGAAACAACGAACGTATACATGTCGGTACACACTTGGATGTTTTTTTTTTTTTTTTTTTTTTTTTTTTTGTTGCGGGTTTGAACATCTACATGGGCACATTTAGTGCATTAAATT
The DNA here is from genome assembly GCA_026074375.1 of Tanacetum coccineum. Classification (NCBI taxonomy): domain Eukaryota; kingdom Viridiplantae; phylum Streptophyta; class Magnoliopsida; order Asterales; family Asteraceae; genus Tanacetum; species Tanacetum coccineum. Next base: position 4,101 of record BQNB010003546.1, read on the forward strand.
GCATACATATATGTCGAGCTTCGGTGTCATGAACTTAGTGCACTTCGTAATTACTTTTAAGATATTGTATGTGTTACATGTCTTACTTTGGAAATCTTGTGGTCCTACTTTATACATTTACTAAACCTGTGAATTCACCAACTTTATGTTGACGTTTTAAAGCATGTTTTTCTCAGGTCAATAAGGTACGAGAAACAAGGATACATTGGTGGTCATCATTTTGGAGTTTTACTATAAAGATTTGATGCATTACATTTTGGGAATATTGTTTTGTCTTAAAATTCTTTACTTTCATGATGAACTATTTATAGCTTCGGTATTGTAAAACAAGTCTATTTAATCCAATGTATCAATTTTAAACGACTCATATAGAGGTCGTTCTCTTATCTCGTGCTGTTGATCTATGAAGTAACACTCTCCAACCCATATTCCGCTGCGACCCATTTTGGGGGTGTTACACCTACCTCTTGGGTGTGTTTGTTTGATATCCCGTGTGTCCTTCCTTGACCCAATTGACCAATCAGAGATCTTTGATGACGTTTAAGTTGCTGAGATGGCACTTTGTACTTGGAATCTTTATTTCCTTGCTGGATTAAGTGGGATTGGGATTTACCCGTTTGATTTGAGCAGGGTAATTACTTGGGACGACGATGAACAGTAACAACAACTTTTCCCGCTTATTTTTTACTTTTATACGTTTATGTTTGACCGGGGAAAAGAGGATTTGACTTTGGGCTCGGGTAAAAGGGTTTGGGCTATGGGTTTATTATTAAAGAGTTGGGCCGGGTGAAAGGATTTAAGGGTTTTGGTTATAAAGAGCTAACGACCGTTAGTTCTTTATTAACAAAGGACTAACGGTGTTATCAATTTAGGGCTTTTTGTGAAATTGGTTTTAACATTAAGGCTTATTTAGGTATTTTGAGGGTTTTGTCTTTTTGTAGGTTGACCAAGGATTGACCAAGGTTGACTTTGTTGACCTTTTGCTAGAAACTTCCGGCTCTTGTGCACTCTTTCCGTTCCCGTGTTCGTGTTTGTCCGGTTTTGACCGTTTTCTTATGATTTTTGCAATATCCGTACCTACACATCACAAATGACAAAACAAGCAATATACAAGCATAATTTGCACAATTTGTTCATTTAAGGCCATTTTTGGTATAAAAAGGATATGTGATTTCTCACATATCAAAATTCCCCAAACTAAGTGATTATCGTGTCCTCGCGTAATGTTATATGCTCTAAAACCAAATACCTCAAAACTTCCCCAAACTAAATCTTTGAAAAGTAGCAAAGACTTTTATGGGGAGAGTTTAGAAATCACAAGTTTTAAAACACCTCATTTTCCCATTTTTCAAAACTTTTTCCATTTTTATGATTTTTTTAGCAACTAACTAGAATATTCCGACTTTTGTTATTTCCATAACCGTTAGGGATCATAGAACAAGATGCATTTCGATCCGAGAATGCCCCAAAAAGGATAAATTCATCGTCCCCGACTTTTCACTTGCTCCAAACCAAGCTTAAAACGAAATCACCGCTAAATATCAGTTAAGATGCTAACACTACTCATATTTGCAACTTGTGAACTTTTCACTCCCGAAAATTATTATATCTTAGGTGAATGTGCTATTTTGAATTTCAATCATGGATCAACGTTTTATAAAATTTTATGTTTCACGTTCCACCCGAGAATAATGAGTTTGAAGGCGAGATCATCCCATGTAGCGACTTTCGTCTCGGCACATCCCAACCTTGCGGCTAAGTGACCAGGCTTTTGACACCCCACAGAGACTAGTATCGGGACTCACGGACCTTAGGTTTAAAAAACTCTCAAGTTTCCCGTATATACATAGCTTATTTAAAAACTTAAAATGAAATAGTCAAAGTTCAAAAGCATATTTAAATTTAACAAAAAGAGATCTATTTATTAATTCAAACTTAATATTAAACATAACATTTATGCAATTGTAACCCTCGACCTTTTTAGAAGGCTGCAACATCGGTTGTGAGCCGGCAAGATGCAACAAACTTTTATCAGTCTTGGATTTTTATTCTTACTATGGGCTCATTAAAAAAATTTAGATTAGTCACTAAAAAAATTACATCATCTTTCTACCGGAGGTCCCATATCTAGATGGGGCCGCTCTGATTTATGGGACCGCTCCAAAAGAGGTTTTCGGATAGATCTTTTGTATAACTTCTCTAACCCGTTTGACGTAATTGAGAAGTGTCGATACGGCTTTTAAATAAAGCACATATTCTACGATATTCCACACTTCACAATCGTTTAATCAAAAAAATGAGCTACACAACCATGATAACAACGTACACAAACAATTCACGTAATTTTTTCCAATAAGTTGAATGCAAGTGTAAAGATAAAGCGATAAATGTAAAGACATAAGTAAAGAAAAAAAAGTAAATGGAAAGCAAACCGGACACGGTGAGTTATAGTGGTTCGGTCTCGAAAGCTCCACTTCACCCTACTCACTCCCGAGTATCCAATCGAGAGTTACTTCCTATCAACAAACTCCTTCGGCGGAGAAAAACCTTATCTCCGTTGCTTCTTTATTTTCGAATAGGTAGTTGTCGAGTCTTCTTGGGTATGACCAAAAAACCGTTATGTTTTTGTGGCCCAACATAACAAAAAACCTTGTGTTTTTGGGCCAAACCATAAACCGCGTCGTCTTCACAATATTTTCCGACACTAAGCTAATGTCGAGTCCTATCTTAGCTATAATCTAATATACCACTCCACCAATGTATTTTAAGGCCCTAAAATACTAACCAACCCACAATAAACCCATCCGAATATATACACTATTTGGATCTACACACTACTAAAGATTGGAAGACATAAACTCGATCTATATGTAACAAATGTTACAAATGAACTAACTAGACTACATAACTTCGGATCTTGAAGATGACCGAAGTTCTTCTCTTGCACTTGAGGGAAGAAGGAAAGAGTAGAAGATTGGATCACATTTAAACAAGATTAAACAAGTTAAATGATCAAAGATTTAGAGAGATTTAATGAGATCTAGAGAGAGAAAGAACTGAGAGAAATTCGTGCAAAATGGTTGTAAAAATATTTGGAGGTGACCCACTATTTATAGGAGCTGAAAAACAGTCTGTCAGGAAACGGCGGTCCAAAATATATTAGGGGGCTGCCGGATAATTAAGGGGGTCGCCGACCTATTTAAGGGACCGCCCCGACAGACGCTCCTGTTTTTGTCTTTTTGTGGTGACAAACTTGTCTGGTGAAAGTGACACATGTTTTGGGGGGAAAATGGCTAGATTTGAATTTTGAAATAAATACTACATAAAACATTTCTTTATAATTCAAAAATAATTTGTCTAATTAATTTTTGAGAAATTGTTTTGTTACATTTATAAAAATATAATGTTTAAGACAAAAACTTATTTCTTTGATCATCTTACAAGTTTAATGTTGTTTGTACATATCTTATGTGATTTACGTCGGGTGCAAACAAATGTCAGTGTTGATGTAGACTTGAGACGTCGAGAGATGTGGATGCGAGTATGTATTGATAATTTGTGATTACGAGTAACTTGCGCACTTTACGTTACGTATTACACGTTACATGTTTGTCATCACCAAAACATAAAGAGATCATTGTAGGATCCCGTTAACACTTCATAACATATAACATACACGAAATCGAAATAGAAAAGAGAAAGAGAGTGAGTTGTTTAGAGAGAGAAACTAGAGAGAGAGTTGAGAGAGAAAAGAGAAAAGTCAAAAGAAAAGGTATTACATGTTATAAGTTTGGAGCATATAGGTTGGAGGTATGAGAAGAAGATAAGAGAAGAAAGTAAGTGCTCCGGGTATATAGGTTGGATGAATGAGAAGAAGGTATGAAAAGAGGGTAAGTGTTCGGGGTATATAGGTTCGAGGTATGAAGAGAAGTCATGAGAAATAGAGGTGAGGGTGATTTTGTGTTTCTTAGAGAGTTTAGACAAGGTCGTCAGAAATGAGAAGAAGACATGAAAATAAGGTAGGTACTTCAAGTGTATAAGTTAAAGGTGAGAGAATAGGACCTAAATGTTGAAAGTGATTTTGAAATAGAGGAGGTGAAGTATTTAGAGTATGAATGGACCCTTCATTATATTTGATAATACCATATCCTATCTTCCTAAAAGGCGAGCTTGCATCATCCCAGTAAAGTCTTCTATCTTCACAATTTAACTAACTTCATGTTATTTACACACATATCTTTGAGCTCCGCCTTGCTTATTTCACCCCTTGATAATAACTTTCTTTCAAGTGACTCTAGCAGATCCATGGATCAAATAAATTACCATTGAAACTCAATATGTTCGATGAATTTAATTTAAATGAGTAGGATGCTTGTAAGTGATCCCCCTCGGTGTATGATCCCCCTTGTTTGGGGCACAAAGGAATCAAGATATAGATGTGTGGCTATAAAAACAAAGTTAGTAGGACTAAGTGCAACAATATATAGCAGAGATATTAGCAGGGGAATTAGGACATGCACTTTTTAGGTGTTATTATTCTAAAATATGACATCTTGAAAAAAGAAGTAAAAACTAGACACATGCAACCATTCTTTTAAACTCAACAACCTAAATGATTAAAATAATAAGACTCGAGACGTTTGTTTAATCACAATTTAACCGAATTTTAATAAATAAGAGTGGGATTCATTTATTGATTGACACAAAAATATTATGAAAATGACCTTTTAAAGGTAGACAAATGTAGCTTAATATCTTGGCGAGATGTGCCAAAATATATACTTTAAAAGGATACAAAGAAAAATAAGATGAGGATGGAGACGATATGCTATTGGATGTGAATGAAAAAGATTCCATAGAGCCGAAATATAGGGAAGGATGAACGAGACTAAAGAAGGAACGTGTAGACAAGAGGTTGTCATAAATGATTGATATATCATTTGCACTAATAATTTATGTGCATGTGATTCTATCGAGACAAAAGTAGATGATTAGGAATTCAAAGGTTTGTTTGGTGTTTTGTTGGTTGTCAATGTTTAGGAATAAAGGTGGGTATGTAAAATGATGTGATAGTTCTTTCATGGTGGAAAAATAATGAGAGACTCAATAATGTGGTGACTCAATAACACTTGAATATTAAATATCTTCTTTATGTTCTTCACTTTCTAGAAATTGGAAAGTTTTACGAAGAAGTGATATTTGCATTTCGCAAATTACTTAAATATTTTAGATGAAATAATGAAGTTGTCAAGAGATATAGGAGGATTTTTAATAGTAACAAGACTATTAAAAGAGAGAAGAAACGTTTAGAAGTGAGAAGAAACGTTGGAGGTGAGGAGACTTATTAGAAGTGAAAAGGAACGTTTAAAAGTGAGAAGAACGTCAGAAGTAGAAAGACTATTATAAGTGAAAAGACTATTGAAAGTGAGAAGAATTGTTTAGAAGTGGAAATGCCATTTGAGGTGAGAGAAGACGTTTTACAAGATGTGAGACTAAGTTTTTATGTGAGGAGATTTATTGTGTTTGTGTGATAGATTGTGAAGTATAGTGATTGTAAGGTTGGTTTGAGAATGGGGAGATGCATTTAATTATGACATTTCACTTGACATTTGACAACATAAGAAACAATGCTTATGAGTGTTAGATGACCAATTGATCTATAAAGAGATATTGGGCATAGGTTTGGGTATAGAGTAGACGTCAGCTCGTAGCAGCTAAATAGAGGGAGTGTTTGGTTATGGATTTAGAAAAGAATGAGCGGTATTACAAGCCTGCTGTTGGCGGTCCCAGATATATCTGGGGACTGCCAGAATAGGTCTGGAGGCGGTCGGACCGCCAACAGGAGGGCTTGATTTTTGATGAATTTTTCAAAAGGAGTGACATTTTAATTTGCATTTCGCTAATTAAAAATACTTAAAATACTTCGAATGAAGTAATTAAGTTGTCATGACGCATGGAAAAGAACATATACTAGAATCGAGACTAGTAGAAAAGAAGATAAATATTTACGGAATGTGTTCCATCATTCCTAAACCTAGACGAAGATAATCGAATGATTCTCGCTTGAGGGGTAAAGAAAGAATGTCGGTGATGTTATCTTCAAACGCAACTTCTTCGATGGAGATGTTTCCTTTTTGGACATTGTCCCGAAATAAATGGTGACGTATCTCGATGTGTTTCGTCCGCGAGTGAGAAATAATAAAAATAAATAAAGATGAAAACAAACAAAGATGGAAAAAAAAAAAAAAACGGACAAGCTTGACAATGTCAAGACGGATGGTGGTAAGCGTACGATGAATAGCATCTACGAAGTTGTGTAGCTCTTCTCGAGCATTGTAAATGTTCATGGAACAATCACACGATATAGTATGAAGTTGTCTTAAAGGTGGTAGCGGAAATGGTGGAGGAAAGAACTTAGCCATATATATGGTTGTAGAGACATGATTGAGTGAGAATGTAGAGGTGTGATAGCAATTTCACCGAAAGACAAAGAAGCTTCGTGAGAGAAAGAATGTTTTCGTAGAAGAGAAAAAATATTTTCGTCGAAGAGAAAGAAAGTTTTCGTCGAAGAGAAAAAATGTTTTCGTCAATGAAAAAAGGAAAGCGTTTTAACTTATGTTGTTAAAAGGCTTGAATATGGATTTTCGGATATGACCTTTAACGTTTTCGATCGCAAGTTAAAGATACTTAAGTATTTCGGATGAAATATTTAAGTTGCTCAAACCTTACTAGAGGAGTGTTAGATTTGTATGTTATCTTTCCTTGTCAAAAGAGTGGACTATTTGAAAGAAAGTGAGATGATGATTAAGGGAATGAGTGAGTGAAAACTTTAAGATATATAAGACCATTTTATGACTCTTTTGACTTTTTAGATGTATGACACGGACGCGAGGAAAAATGTTCTAGTATGAGAAAATATATACCTAGATGCATAAGACATATAGATATAACCATGCAAGTTTATCCAAGTATGCATCAACACAATGCTCAACAAGATTAATGTGTAAGACTATATGACATTTAAACATTCATTTTCATACATTAAACTAACATAGCGTAGGAGCACAACTAACACGTAAGTCTTATAAAATGACGCATACAAAACATGTTAATTTTAAATGCAATCGTCATGTAAAACATGTTAGCATTTTGCATTTAGGAGCATGTGTCATTTAGATAAACTAAGAGATATTTTTTCTAAATTTTCTAGAAAAAGACAAACGCCTTTATAATAGACATGCATTTAATGGCTAAGCAAATAAACGTTGAGCATCAAGATAATCACGAAGGAATATAATTGCATTACATGAGACCAAGTTATCATCTTGAAACTTCAAAGCACATATGTGAGGTGCATGTTGTCTAGATTGACTGAGGAGAAACCTAATTTCTACTTGCTTAGTGTGCACTCCTAATGAGATACAAAGTCCATCAATATAGACTATCATTAGGCATATTTAGGAAGAGTCATTTAGTCAAATTAGAGATATGGGGGGGAAATTAATGAGGGGGGGGGGAAACTATCATAGTGGTGCTCAATTCAGGCTAAACATGATCATTTTTATGGGTTTAACCACGAACCCAACTTCACTCTTGGTAAGCATCAAAAAAAAAAATTTTCAACCGCTTAGGGTCCAAATTGAATTTTAGTGCAATAGATTCTCTAGTAGTCATTCTGATGTTAGACAAAAATAGAATTCCTATATTTGCCTAATGAAGTGTAGCAAAGATAAAATTTGTATTGTCTTTTCATACGAGGTCTAATATGACTCAACTAACATGCTTTAATTTCGGTTCAAGATGTGTAGAATTCTAAGGTTGAATGAGAGAGCAAGCAAGTTGTTGTAAGTATAAGAGAGAATGAGTCATCTAGAACCTAGGAGTATGCTTAAGAGTGACAATGTGTAATGCTTTATAATGAGAGTGTTCAAAGAATGCACCTTTGCATGTCTTTTATGAAAGAAATCCAATTAAGGTTATTTACCTTAATAGATCTTGTGAATATTTCTTTGTAGAAATAATAATGATTTACCAAAAGGTTAGTTACATGTATATTTAACTTTTAAACAAGAAATTGACAAGTGGAAGATGTTTAAATCTAATGTCATAGGGCAGATCTACCTAAACCGAAGAAAAATTCATAGGACGAAGGATCCATCGATCCGTGGAGGTGCCAAATTTGGGCAAGGATCATTTTTCTATTATTTGGGAGATGGTGTTGATATTAGGTTATTAGGAATAGCTTATATAAGTTATAATGGTTCTCGGTTTGAGTTTTCAGAAATGACATCCAAGTCTTGATTATCAAGATAGAGTACTTATGAGTTTCCCGATGAAAATTTATAAGTCGTCAATCCTACTTAGAGTGTGTTAAGTTTAGCATGTATAATTTGGACCTAGCTAATAACACAAACATTTGAACACTTTTCTACTCAATGAAACTCTTATTGCAGTGTGAGTTGCAATTTGAGATATTCTTGTTGTCTAGCAGTGACTTGTAATTTCATGTAATAACGAGGATGGTTAAACATTTAGGTATCAGAAATAATCTGTGCTTTATTTGAGTGTTTTTTTGTATCTAGATAAATCCTAGTACTCGATTTCATGTTCAATATTCATGTTTTGTAATTTGTTGAAAATGAGAATTAATTATCGTTTGAATAATATTCATATTTTTATTTGAATTCCTCTTAGATCACTTTTGAAAGAAAGAACATTAATAGTGTGTGAATATGTTCATAGTATTCCTAGTCCTTAACCTTAGATTGTTAAAAGGGTTATCATTTCGTAAGAAGAATTCATCTTGGCTTTTTTTGGCGTATAGTAAGAGAAAGTTTTGATAAGAAGAGAATTTGAGTTTTGAGTTGTGCTTTTGAATTGTTTGAGCAAAGTTAGATATGATGTGCATTTGATCATGTTTGGCTTTTCAGAGATGGACGAATTTACCGTTTGTCATTGCTGGTAAAATTACTTGATTATTTTGGACAAAACATTCAAGTCGTTAGTCTACTTCTTATGTATTTTATACATATATTTGCCAAATATTTGAAACACAACTATTGGACAAGTAAACTCAATATGACATCATTTACACAAGTGTGAGTTATGATCCGATGCATATTCTTGTTGTCTTGGAAAAGGATGTTGTTATTTTCATATCAATCGAGTGTGATTGAGTATGTAGGTTTAAGATAATATCTCTTGTTATATTTTGATATAATAACAAAGCTAGACAAATAAGAATCCGATTTCTTGTCCAAACTCAAAAATTTGTCAATTAGATTCGATAATGATATCAATCATAATTTGAATAATTAATCGATGTATATTAAAAATCTTTCTTGACCCTCACGAACACTATTTTAAAAGAAAACAAATAAATATTTTCATAGTGTGTTCTATTTATCCTAAGACTACTTGTAAGGTGAGGTTGATGAAAAATAACAATTTAATTTCTTACTTCAAAATTGTCGTATATTTTGCTTGTGCAAAAAACTATTTATTGTTATGTATGGTATGCATAGTTTTTGACATTTTATGAGTATATAAATGATTTTCCTAACCATTTTAATACAGCACACATCTTTTGTAGAATACTATACGTTTATAAAAGGAATATAATTATGTGTGTGTATTAGAACAATGCAAGCACAATGCAAACTTAAAAATACATTTTTTACTTTAATTCTAGTGTATTAATACAATATTTGAATTTTGTTTACAAACCATGGTCTATACAAGTCAAGACGATAAAATTATTTAGAATCTAATTAGAGTGAGTTAACGTGTCGAATATTTTGAGACGGGTTTTAATGTGTGATCTTTATGACATTATTTTCCCAACATAACTTTAAACATTATGGACTCAAAATTAAGTACGTTACTTCACTTAAAATGATTTACAAGATGTTTATGTAACATTTGTAAATATACCTATCAATGGCTATATGCAATGCGCAAACAATGTCGCAACTTAACGCAAGAGATCTAGCGTAATTCCTATTAGGTATAATTCGGAAAAACTAGTAACGAACACATAGCGTACATGGCACATGTGTTTAGATATATAAGTAACTTAATTACCAATAGTAATGATTATTTATTAAAATATCTATTAACAAAGTTAAAACACAAGTAAATACACATAATCATCTAGCATACATATATAGATATTCGTCGTTGTTTTGTGTATTAGATACACGTTGTTATAACATAGCTTGTTTTTATATGAAAATAAATTAGTTTTCTCCCATTTCAAAATTTAATCAAGATGAATGTTTGAAAAGATAAATACACCGTTTTTCAAAATACATTGACTAGAAAAGCCCGACTCGAAGGAAAAGGTAAAATACAAGTTTTACGTTAAAACGAAACACAGCATTTTGACCACTATGTAGTGTTTTGGATTTCTAACTAATTTAAGTTTAAAATAAAGTCTTGGCAATATCTTTAAGAGAAATTAGACTCAATTACCTTTAAAATGGCGGGTGGCACAACTTCTACGGACTTACGGTTGATTTTATATGAATTTTCGAAGTTTGCCAAATTCTAATAAATTCGTTTCCAATTACCGTAGAGGGGGGTGAATACGTTTCCAATGAAAAACTTTTTATCTTTTGTATCAATTCACCAATCAAGTTTGACGCAATATGAGAAGTGTTGATTATAGATTTACAATTACAAATACATATTCTAACAATACAACCACACTCTCAATATTTACTACAAAGAACTACAAAACCATAAGTAACATGATATACACAACAATCCATGCAATCACGATCACAATGCAAGTATAAATGTAAAGCGATAAATGTAAAGAAATATGTAAAGCGAAAGGTAAAAGAAAATGCAAACCGGACACGGTGATTTATAGTAGTTCGGTCACGAAGCTCCTCTTCGCCTTACTCCACTCCCCCAATTTCACTCGAGAGTTAATTACTACTATACAAGCTCCCTTTCGGCGGAGAAAACCTTATAACCTTGCTTACACTATTTTCTGACACTAAGCTAGATGTCGAGTTCTTCTTCGGGTACAACCAAACCCATTATGTTTTAAGGCCCAACATAATAAACCTTGTATTTTATGGCCTAAACACATACACTGCGTCGCTTACATTATTTTTCGACACTAAGCTAAATGTCGAGTCCAATCTTGCTAGGAACCAATCTACCATTTCTCCAATGTATTGTGAGGCCTAAGTTACTAACTATCACATAATCAACCCTTCCTAATATATACACCATTAGATCTACAACATACTAAGATTGGAAGACATGGACTCGATCTATATGTAACAAATGTTACAAATGAACTAACTAGACTACATAACTTCGTATCTTGACGATGATGAAAGCTCTTCTCTTGCACTTGAGGAAAGACGGAAATGATAGAAGATTGGATAAAATTTAAACAAGAATAAACAAGTTAAATGATCAAAGAATTTAGAGAGATTTAGTGATATCTAGAGAGAGAAAGAACTGAAAGAAATATGTGCAAAATATTCTAAAATTAGTTGGAAGTGACCCACTATTTATAGGAGCTGAAAACATGTCTGTCTGAAAGTGGCGGCCCCTAGATTTATTAGGGGTCGCCTCAACAAACGCTCCTGTTTTTATCTTCTTGTGGTGAAATATTTATCTGGTGAAAATATGTCCTATTTTATGAGGGAAAATGGCCATATTTGATTTTTAAAATAATTACCACATAAAACATTTCTTTATAATCAAAGATAATTTGTCTAATTAATTTTTGAGAAATTATTTTGTTACATTTATAAAAATGTAAAGTTTAAGACAAAAACTTATTTCTTTGATCATCCTACAAGTTTAATGTTGTTTGTACATAGATTTACGTCGGGTGTAGATAAATGTCTGCAGACTTGAGACGTCAAGAGATGTTGATGCATGTATGCATTGATGATTTTGGATCACGAGTAACTTGCGCACTTCACGTTTCGTATTACAAGTCACATGTTTGTCATCAACAAAACATAAAGAGATCATATAGATTAAATATCATAATATTTGCACTAACAAAACCAGTATTTGTTTCAAGCTTTGAAAGTTTAATGACATCATCTACTAATTCATTCATCAAGCTTTGTATTTGGTGAAAGTTTGTGTAAGATTCTAACCTTCTTTGAATCTGAAGGTATTATAACACAGCTTAAGGTCCACGACCCTATTTTCTTTTACATCATAGGGGCCCTCATGATATAGTATCAGGTTTTCCCAGGTTGATTTTTCTATTTCACAATTGATAATAGAATTCATTTTGTTCATTTGGTCATCTGGTAGGACAGACATAATAAGACTTTTCAGTTGTTGATCTAAGTTAGCAGCCTTTCTTTCATTGTCTGACAATTGTGCTTTAGGTTTTCGCACACCAGTTGTCATTGGGACATAAGGACCATTTAGAATAATGTTTTTGAATTGGGGTTCAATACCAACTATGTGGCACATGAACCTTTTCTTCTAATTGGTGAATTTTCACCACTAGTCAACGGCGCGACTTTAACTGACGCCCTCTAAAATTCAAGAATTTGTGGTACTTTTGCGGCCATTAATGGATCTTAATTTTAAAATTCTTTTTGAGCAGTTTTATAAAAGGCTTTGAAAAGGTTTTATAAATTAAATTGCTCTGATGCCACTTAATGGTCCCCTTGAATGTGACATAAAGTTTGTTAATTTAAACTAATCACATTCCATGGCAACAAAAGTGTTGTTTAAACAAATATAGTTATTAATTATATAATAAGAACAGTTTAAAAACAACACGATACTTAATTTTTATCGTATGAATTTTTTAGAATGAAATAATGAAATCTATGACATACTTGCTTGCGGAATAGCAAAGTAGTTGGAATACCAATATGGTGTCTCCTCTATAACTTAAAGTCAACCTAATTAACAAGTTTAAGTACAATCTTTTTTACAACACTTAAGCTCAGCACTTTCGGTGTTCTATGTTGGATTTAGGAGTAACATTGCTCTTGGATGTGTTTCACATTAATTGCAAGAGATGCATATTTACTCCCACATATTGTTCCATTTATACACAAGGAATTAGGATTTACAAAGGGTTTTCTAGGACACATGTCATGCATTGGATGGGTGGTTGAGATCTCATTTAATGCAGACATGCTTTAAGGTACTAGCAACAGTCCTTTAGGGAAAGTTGTTGTACTTCTATACCAACTTTAGAATTATTCATTCTCAAAGAGATATGCTTTATTCTTTTTTATATAAAGCATATCTTTTTTCCGCCTTATAACCTTCTAGAAGATAAACATTTCATTTCAGCTTCTAAGAGGAGATCAACACCGTTCAGCTTGGCATTGCCAACCAATCTGAACTGAAGCTCTTGTTAAGGTCTTCTTTAGTTTCTGAACTGCCACATAAAACGAAGTGAAGATACTACTTGATCTTCTAAGTGCCTAAAGAACTAAAGCTAAACTATCTTCAGCTAAACTATACTTAGGATATTTTATGTTTAAATCTACTAAGAGACTAAAGGGTACTGAACTGACCCAACAGGTTGCCGTAGCTGGAAGCGCAACCGAAGCTACACAAAACCAACTCAATCAAATGGTGGCCTTCTTGAGCAATACACAAGGTTTGTTCGAATTAGCAAACATGTTTTCTTCGTCGAGCAAAAATGCTGATGGAAACAATGATGTTGACAGAATGGGGATGGAGATGGGGGATAGGTATTAGTTTACGGATGTTTGTAGTTATGGGTATATATGGACATGTTTGCGGATATTTGTGCGAATTTTGTTTTCGAACCATTATAGTGATTTTTGTCGTTACTGAATATTGTTTTAGCAACTTTGTTATTGAATAGGTGTTTTGGTGAATTGGTATGTTGGTTTTGGGTCACTATAGGTTATGTGTTTGGGTCGTTACATGTAGATTTTTTACAAACTTTTTCTGGAAAAAATATGAAATATTGCATCTGTTGCAAAAAAAAGTACAGGTAGCATTGGTGAGGACATGTCATCGCCAATGCCAATAATTGTCTTTTAATATTGGAGATTTTGACGAAAACATGTCTTCGCCAAAGCTCTGGTTAACCTAACCATTTTAGGCCGTTATTTAATTTTATTTTATATAAAATTAATTAATCAATATAATTAATTAATTAATTAAGTGGATTAATTAGGCCTGGTATTTGGCGAGCACATGTTCTCGCTTAGGGGCGGCAATTCAGGACGGGTTTGGGTTGGCGGGTTCGGGTTGGCATGTTGACGGGTCAGAAAAACCCAACCTGAACCTGACCCATTTAAACATCACCTCTTTCGGATCGCTATGTCTAACCGTTTACTGTTAACACATAACTGAACTGACTATTTAACCGTATTATACTTGAGTTAGGCAAGTTAAATAGGTTACCGTGTTGATAGGTTATAAAGGTGTTTCGAGTTGACCCAGTCCTAACCCATGTTTATAAAAAAGATGGAACATTTACACGGGGTTAACAAAGTTTAAAGGGTTTGCGGGGTGACCCGTTTAACCCATATAACACATATAATAAAATATAAATAATTTTTAATTTTAGAAAAAAATCTTAAACGGGTTGGCGGGTCGACCCGCTTAATTTATTCTTAGCCCGAACCTAACCTGTTTAATAAACGGGTCAGATGGGTCGACCCAAACCCCACCCGAAATATATTAGACTCAACCCGAACATGTTAATTTTTGTGTCTCTTTCAGGTCGGGTTTTGTGTCGGGTCAGAAATTGCCACCGCTAAATTTTCCACCTATAGGCTTTGTGAGCCCATATGATAAAATTTGACTGTGAAATGTGTAGGTCCCACTCGGTCGTAATAAAAGTCAAAATTCGTCGTCGCCAAAGACATCAACAATGATGAATTGGCGATGACCAGGACAAGTCCTCATTAGAGTGCTGGGTACCGTGGTGCCATAGAAGTGGTACAGCCACGTTAGCAAAAACCTCTATGGCACCAAAAATCCTTTGGCATCACGTTTTGTGCTGTATGCCTTCACAAGAAATGTGGTGCCCTTGGACCTACATTTTTTTTTAATTTTACACAAATAAAATTACACATGTATCTATAATAAAATTCCATTAATATAAAATACAATTTAATTCAATAAAAAACATTACATAGAAATTAAAAAAATACGAAAAAAGACATTAAAATTAAAAAACATAAAGTTAATGATAAGCCCCGTCAACTAGTTTTGTGGTGGATATAACGCCCGGACTCGTGCTTTTGGGGGTTGATGATAGCCTCGTCGACCGAATCCATCCCGCGTGTGTTGATTTGTAGCACTCGCATGTCCTCGGAAATCCTTTGAGAATTGTATAAATCAATTCTCGAGTTTGCCTCTCGCTCGATAACATTCATTTTTGCCTTGCGGTCTAACTCGTATTGTTGCGCAATCATTTCTTAAAACATTGTCAGGTTTGAACCGGAACTAGCGGTCGAGTTTGTACGTTGACTCTTAGCAATTCGTTATACCTCGGGTGGTCGAGGCAACGCGTCTTCTCCAAACTGCTTGGGTTCCTTGTCGGTAACCGAAGATGATTTCTTCTTGCCAGTGTCGATTCGTGATTTTTCCACTTGTGCTTGTCTTTCAAAAATAGGCAAGCACTCTTGTGCTTAAATTTCGAACGCGTGTGTGTTTTAAACAATATTTCTACCCTCATCATCCAATCTTCATCGTTCTCCCCACTCATAACAAGCGTTTCTTCCACTGACGAATTAAAATTTTGAATATCTCAATTCATTGGAGTCTACTTTTCCGTCAACATGTTCTTGGTACGAGACGTGTAGCCGTGTTTCTTGGCTTGCTCATTGTATACCTCAAGAATTTTATACCAAAACGTATCATTTTTTTATCCGTACAGGTTTTTGGATCCTTGGATATTTGAATGAAACTTTCCGCCAAAAGCAACTCCTCGCTTTGGCTCCACAATGTTGAGCTCGTGTCCGTTCGGCTTGCGGTTCTTTGTTTTTCTTCGCCTTTTGCTTCAAACGGGCTCCTTTTGTTTTTTTTGACATCGGGGTCAGGATCGCCTCCTCTTCGTCTTCGTCGTGTAGGTGGAAGGATTGTTGGTCGGATTGTGGTTGAGATGAAGTTGGCGGCTTGGTTGTGGTTGTTGTTTTGTTATTGAGAAAATTAGTTATATTGCAATTGCATTTTCCATTGGTTTAATAGCATTTGTTCATCCGGATTGGCAAAATGATTTAGGAAGTTGGGATAGTAAGGCATTTGGTTGAATGGAAGTTGAGTGGAGGAGCCTGGATTGTTGTTCGGATTCGAGACGAGCCCGGAATTTGATTGTTTGGGTTGTTTAGCATACCGAAAATCCAATTTTGGTTTGGATTCATTTTGTTGGAGAGAAAAATGAGAGAAGTAGAAAAATGTATGTTATAAAATATATTGGAAGTGTGTGTGAAGTATAAAATAATAGAGAATTATTTATAGTGTTTTTAAGGGGTAAAAATTGAAATTTTTAAGATATTTTTTTCAAAAAATACGATCCCCGCCCGTTGGTAAACGGTCTGATTAAAAAACCAACCGCGGTGGCTGGTAATTATGGCGCGAGGCCTCATATAGTGCGTCGTTCTCTATGTTTGGTTGGTACCATGACGCCAAATCTACCAGCCATGATACGGAGCCCTCTTAAGAACTTTTGGCTAGAAATTGTCCTCTTAAAAACCCCTAAAAAGGTCATTTCCAAAACTGTCAGATGTTGTATCTAATCACAATAAATATGTTTTCTTATTTCTTCTTATTGAATTGGATGTCCTATTACACACAAACTTTATCATAGCTACTACGTTGTGATTCTAATCATGATCACTATATATAAGTCCGTTTTCTTATTTCATCTATATTTGAATTCCGAGTCACAATAATGTCTATTACAACGGAGCTAGAAATATATAAATGAGTGATGGAAATTTAAAAAATTTATATATTACAGTATTATTATTCTAATGCTTCATAAGCTTCTCAGAGGCATTCAGGCATGCAGGTCTTGGATTTTGGCAATGAAGATGCAAAACATCTAAAGGCTTTTATCATATGTATAACCAATTGCAACTGTGACAGTCCTATGTTATAAAAACTAAAGTGCTAGCTATATTATAATCTGAAAATATTGTGACAAGGTAGGATTAATATATCATAAAAAAACCATGCCAGTAAGTCGCTAGGAGATCCTGCTCTTCAACCCTGATCCTTAGGAGATCCTGCAGCTACTCCTTCGTCTCTTAGGCTGAAATAAGAAAGAACACCGTTAGCTCACCCCGGGTTTTGAATCCGAGACCAAGCTCCGGCGTGAGAGTAAGTGTATGCTTGGTATAAGTTTAAGTGAGAGAAACTAAAGAGAGAGTCGAGAGAAGTGTATGTGTAGAACTTAACCTCTTCATGTGTGTGAATAGTTCTTTATATACTACCTGGGCTTAGCTCCAAGACACAAGTGTTGTGGAAGCTAAGTTGTCTTCTAGAGGCAGCACGTCAGTCACTAGCATGTATCAGACTTTGTTTTGTATGTCCAAGTTATCTTCTAGGGGCAGCGTGTAAGTCGATGGCATGTATCAGACTTTGTCCTCGGGGTCAAAGTTGTCTTCATGCTCAAGTACTTGTTGTGGACCAGACGTCTGTGTGATTTGTTATAGTGCGTCGTCGTCAGTGTACTAGACTCCGATGGAGACAGTGTTGCTCCTTGCCCTCTGAGGAGACTAGCTACTCCTGAATGGCTGTCCTTGCCTCCTGAGGGGGACTAGCTATTGACATATCTGGGCTGGTTGGTCCTTGCCTTGGCTTGAGGGGAATAGTAATAACTGGTCGGATGGTCATTGACTCTGAGGGGACTTGCTAATACTGTCGCTAGTTGGCCTTGCCTCCTGAGGGGACAGCTACTCCTGACCGGCTTTGGTCCTTGCACTCATGTGGGGAATAGATACTCCTGACCGGCTGGTACTTGCCATACTGGGGGTCTAAGCTATCCTGACGGATGTCCCCACCCCCCCCCCCTCCCCCACCCCCCCCCGCCCCACCACATTCCTTGCTCTGAGGGGAATAGCTATTGTACATACCTCCGGAGGAGTAATAATCTTTAGTTATTACCTATGAACCTAAGATGGCCTCGTCACCATAGGGTTATTTGTGACCGTTCTAACATGGAGTAGTTTACCTTAGTAAAATTAGGAGTTAATAGTGATTGTCTCCCCCTAAGCATCTGGGGGAGACCATACCTCATCATGTCCCCCCAGTCTAGTATTAACGTATTGTTAAATAGTTGGTGCTAGACTTAAAAAGAGAAAACTTGTCCAGTCGACCAAGCTACCCCGTCGTAGGGTATGTCGAAAACAAAAAAAGTTTTTTTTGTTGATAGAAATAATGCCTAAAAACATTATTAATATTTTTCACATCCTTACATTTTGATAATCACAAAATATAAAAACACTTCAATGAAAAATTAAAACATAAAACAAGTAATTAGGGGTTAATATTCTTTCAAACTTATATCACCCAAGTATGAATAACAAAATGCTTGTTGGCATTTTATTGATTCAAAGGAAACTTTTATAAAATGTTGTAAACTTTTTATAAACATCACAAAATATTTTTTACATTTAAAAGAAATGTTTTATTCAAAATAAACATTTTGAATTTAATTTTTGGACCTAAACGTAGAAATGGTCCAGTAAACACCTCCCCTGAATAGGACAAAAAAGGAGCGTCTGAATAAGGGGCGGCCCCCTTAATTTTAAGGGGGCCGGCACCCTATTTAAGGGGGCCGGCCATAGACCCCGCTCCTCCAGTCTGTCCTATAAATACTGGACTATTCCCCAACGTTTTTCTTACCTTTTGCACTCATTCTTTCTGCTTAAAACAGCCCACATATCCTCTCTAAAATCCTTTGATCATTTAATCATTTAGCTTTGTTTCCAAGTGATCCAAGCTCAATTCCTCAAGTGCAAGAGAAGAATACTTCCATCATCTAGTGAAGAAGTATTACACCCCAAAATCCATATTGCAATCTTGTTGCATCCATATCATACCTTGTAAATCTTTTGTAAATCTTGTAAAGTTGTGTAGTTGTTAGGATTTGGTAATTGTTGTAAGTATAGTTGGATCTTAGTGATCCTTTTTAGTAGTGTTAGATAGTTGTGATATAAGTAGTGTGGTGAGAAGAAGTTGTGAAGGTGTGAAGTTGTAAAGATTGAAGAAGTTGTGTAGTCGTGATCAAGGTGTGAAGATAAGTTGTGTAGTGAAGTTGTGAAGTTGTGAAGTCGTGAACTAGTCGTGAAGTTGTGTTGTGATAGATTGGTTCTAGCTAAGATTAGAACTCGACATCTAGCTTAGTGTCAGAAATTGATATAAGCAACGTTGTGTACGGTTTTGTTGGATCCCGTAATCACTTCATAACATATATATCATACACGAATTTGATCTAGAAAGTAGAGAGATAGTTGATCTTTTATAGAGAGAAAGAGGAGAGAGAATTGAGAGAGAATGAGAGAAAAAGGAAAATGAAATAATATTAGAATGGTCAACTAACTTTTCCAAAGAGGAAAAGTTATATATATACCCCGACACATTAAGTAACGTTCGGGATAATTGACTAGGACCCGGACTCGGGTTTTGCTTGGGATTAAACCCGAAACATATACAATACTAGATTAACTATCGAGCCCGATTCCTAATACTTTCCTATTACAACGTTAACTAATTGATTGACCGAGACTTAAATACATAATGAACGAACTTCATGTTCGACTCAATATTTTGATGCTAACAATCTCCCCCGAAATGAGTTTATTGATGACACTCCTTCATGAGATCAATGAGATTGCTTTGGTCGTTAAGCTCATGTGGTCTTGGTCTTTCTCTTTGTTCTTTGTTGTAGGCTTGTTCCTTCATACTTTGCGATCTTGACTTTGAGCCTTTGTCATTGTCTTTATCGTCTATGCCATCTTGCGATCTTGTGTCTTTGACCAACATGCTCATACTTTTGCATTATCTTGAAAGCTTTAAATCAGAGTTAGCGGAAGCCTTTGTCTTTAAATCTTGAGCTTTCATGATAGTTTGTCTTTGTAGAATGATCATGAATATGTGGTAATGAATTGACTTTGGTTGATTGGGATACCGTCACCACCGTTTTAACCTACAGGTTTACGTTAGTGATAATTAAGAAAATTGATTTGAAAATCAATCGACGTATTACTTGTAAAAGCGTTTTTGTAACACATCGGGAGTTTTAATCTTTTATCAAAATTCATCAACTGTCAATTCATTTACTAGACTAAATCGATATCCAGTTGTCACAAGTTTGATTCATATAGAACCTCGCAAGTCACCTACCAAGAGCTTGTTTGATGCTGACTCAAGCAGGATTTCCATCTTCATTGTGAATACTTATAGTATCACTCGGATGTTCTGGCAAATATCACAAGGGATATTGGTAGGATCTTGTTAACAGCTTGTGATTTGATGATGTTCAAAAGGGTTTGAAATGGAATGTGTGCTTCTAACGAGATTTTTATTGATCTCTTGGCTCTAGACTCGATTAGTGCATTTTGGTTTTAGTACTCGGAGGCTGGAGCAGATTGCCACCTATTCAATATCAACGATCTCGGAATGAGATGTCAATAGATAACGTGTGTATCTCCGTGACAAATGAGACAAGTTTCTGTTGAGAGAAACCCGAATGGCTGGGAAGGGTTGTGCATTGCATCACTGGGTCCATGATGTCGTTTTCAATACCAGCAATCATCTTGTGATTCTGATAGATTATGTATTGACCCGGTTTTTGCCTTAAGTTGTGTGGAGGGCTTCTTTCTTTAGACCCTTTATCCATACATTTCTTTTTCATTCTTCAACGCCTTCAATGCTTACCAAGACGTCATTACTAACACCTTGTTGTGATTGTTCCAGTGTTAGCTCAATCTTAGTCGGCATTATTCCCATTTACATTCATCTCCAATCATACCTAAGGACTGCTATTTCTAACTTTGGATTATCCTTGGGTAGATCCTCCGGTTCTGGTTGGATCATAGGATTGATTCCTAACCTAACCACCTTATGACTTTAAAATTGTTGTGAAATTAAGATGTTGTTGGGTATAAGATCGAACCATAAAACATTTTCTTACTGTTCAGCACATTGAGTCGAATAGATTATATTTTAATTACATTTTCTCCCCTTATTTTAAATAATAAACACTTAGTTTTTGAAATACCTTATGATTAAAATATGTCTTGAAAATTCCGTGGGAGAAAATATTATCAGCATGAATGGTTTGGAACATTTTGATAATGTTTTGAATACATAAGAATTGTCACTGTTGATGTATCCAACAACATTAAAACTTTGTTTTTTGAAAAACTCCCCCTCAAAAATATGACCAATTGAAAAATTGTTGTCTTTTTGAAAACATTATGAGGGATGGAGTGTTGAACACACAATTTTGAAAGATTATGAATTGTCATCGAGAAATTCTTGAAAAATTGTGTTCAACTTTTTGAAAAACCAGATGTTAGAGGACTTCTCTTCTAACGGTAAGGGTAAGCGCACTGAAACGTACACTATCCTTTTTCTTGAGCTAAAAACATTGAATGTCTTGTAAGAACAGCTCAAGACCGAGAAACGTTAATTTTCTCGTTGTGAGGATAAGTTATAAACCTTCCTTTATATGAAGTCCGGGTTATGTACTGATATTTGCACATAAGCCATTTAGAAAATTAGAAATGACATGTTTTGAAACTATTTGCAACTCTCATGCTCAAGACTTCAATACACTCCCGTGACTCTATGTTAATCGATAATTTAAATTTCTAAGTAAATTAAATGTTATCGATTCCAAGAGACATGTCGAGAAGAATCTTTTTGGAAATTTTCTGATTTTTTGATTTTGTATTTATTTACCTATTGTCCTCAGCATTGCTATATGATGGTGGAATAGTAATTCCAACTCTTGTCGTGATGTAGCTGTCTTGACTGCTAGAGGAACAACTTTTGGAACCAACTTTGAACTTGACGGTTCATTGCTGTGGACGTGAATTTCGAGTTCTGAACGGTTATGATCAGAAGTCATTTGATGAAGAACGAGGCTTGAACTGCGTTGTTCAAACGTCATTGCCATGAAGACCGAGGCTTGATCTGCTGCGATCAAACGTCTTTTGAACATTAAGGAACGGGTCCTGAAGTGTTATTTTCAGCAGACGCCATTTAATGATCATCAGGTCAAAATTCCTTAAAGCCCTGTTTTCTGAGATATCTGTCTTTTCCGCAACCAAACTCTGAGTCCTTCCTTTATAGGATTGAA